>JAUCMT010000051.1:10870923-10881615 GCA_032357475.1 Enteromius thamalakanensis
TCCCAGGGCCCCACCTAATCCAATCAGTAGAATCCCTGTTATCAGAGTTCCAAATAGATAAATATCTTCAACATCCTTCAGAGACAGTCTGAAGACCAGGCACATGACGCGCCACTTCTCCCACCCGTCCATCATGTATCCAGCTGCAAATGTCCCCGCAGGACAAGTGGGTTCCCCCGAACCCAGGCTTCTCATCAAGAAGATGGTGTAAATTGCGTTCAGAGACCAGTTGATCAAATCCATAATTTCTTTTGTTTTTGAAGAGCAAGGCAAGAGAGTCTCAGAGAACTCACAAAACAAGAGGAGCCAGCAGGGAGAGATAAGAAAGGGAGAGGAGAAAGATGCGACCGCCTTTGCCAAGAGCCAAACGAGAAAGTCCTAGATGGACTTAAATGGAGCTTCAGCTGCCCTAGATCCCCCACAGTGGCTACAGTCAACTCCAAATGCCATTTCACCTTTGCTTCAAAGACTGGATGCAACGGAAGCGTGTTTGTTTGCTCTCAAACAGAAGCCCGATACCAACAAAGATACACAAGGTCCAGACCACATGAAGATACTATCACACTTTCAGCTGTGACAAACAGAGGTACCACAGGGCCTTCAGATGCGGAACAACAGGGACCCAGCCATTATAATGGCTCATCCAACTTGGGCCCGCACATGCACACTCCTTCCACTGTTTCAACTTCCACCCATCACCTAACAGCCCTTCATGGTAGAGCCACAGTTGGACCTAAAGCTAAACTTGACACTTATGATGGTAAGGATGACTGTGATTCCTTCATCATTCCTTTTGAGCACAGAGCTGTCATTTACAGATGGAGTGCAGTAGAGCGAGTGGACAAACTACATGAATGTCTCAGGGGCGCTGCTGTCAAATATCTGTGCTCATTACCTGAACACATACGTGAAGATTATTTTCTGCTGAAAGAACAGCTGACTCTCCGATTTGGCCAGAAAATGCATTCCCTATCCCCGAGCAAGGAGCTGAGACAACTGCAAAGAGGTTGGTGTTTGACTTTATTTCCCGTTTTGGAGTTCCCCTTGAAATCCACACTGACCAAGGACCGAACTTTAAGAGCTCACTGTTCAAGGAAGTTTGTCGTCTGTTACAAATCACCAAGACCCGGACCACACCATAACATCCAGCTTCAAACGGGCAAGTGGAAAGATTTAACAGAACATTATTGCAGATGATACGATGTTACGTGGATCAAAGTCAACGGAATTGGGATGAACACCTTCCCCTAATTACTGCAGCATACAGGAGCACTATGCATTCAGCAACAGGTTTCACAACAAACCAGTTGATGCTGGGGCGAGAAGTTTTCCGGCCACATGACATTTGGCTGAAGACAGCTGAAGTTACCAGGGAAGCTAAAGATGCATGAGTTTGTTCATGAGTTGCAAGATAAACTGCAGCTTGCTCATGAAGTAGCACGCCAGAATTTACACTCTGCTCAAATGCGCCAGAAGAAGGTCTATGACTTACGAGCCAGAGAGAAATCCTACAACTTGGGTGATCTCGTTTTAGTGAGGGTCAGTAGCAGGAAAAAGGGGTACAGTCAAAAACTTCAGGGTCCATGGCAGGGGCCATTCGTCATCACAGAATGCCTTGGACCAGTTCTCTACCAAGTCAAAGACAGACTATCTAAGTGATCACATACCTGCCTGGATGCAGCGGCTGCGACGAAAATACACCTGCACTGAGGAAGGCTCCTTGGTTCAAGAAACTGGGCACGAACTTAAAGTCACAGAGGAGGAATCACCAAATCCTTCACCCTCTGACAACTCTCTGTCAGAAGAGCCTCAGGCCCTTCTCACTATGGATTCTGACAGTTATCCAGACCGTTGTGGAGAAGAGGGGATGAAGATGAAAAAGGGGTGGCTTGTTCGGGTTCCAAGTCGTTATATGGACTAAAAAAAATAAATAAAAAGTTAAACGTTAACTAATCTTTTTCAGTGGTGCAGAAGGGACTCTGCCGACCTAGTAGTCTAGTAGCCTAGTGTAGTTTTAGTTAAAAATTGGTTAAATTGCAGTTATTCTTGCATGTATTAATGTGTTCTGTGTTGGCCAATTGGACGCGTTGCGTCATCAAGCGGGGATTGGTTCGCTGTTTGTTTTGATTTTTGGAGTATGCTCGCAGGTTCTGGTGTGGATGGTTATAGTCAAATCCATCGGCACTAGGCAAGAGCAATAACCCCGCGGCTGTAATTTATACTGCATTAAGTAAAGTATCCTGAATGGAATCCTGTTGTTGTGTCCTTTCCTGCACGCCTCCACGTACGCAGAAAACAAAGCTACAGCCGAAAGCACAACAATATTTATAGTAAAAACGACGAGTTAACTCTCAGACATTATGGCATGCATTATAATACAGTGAGAAGTGATCATCCACACACACACTGTGAACACACACCTGGAGCAGTGGACAGCCATTGCTGCGGTGCCCGGGAGAATATATATTATAAAATATTATAAATAATGCGTTGAAAGTTTAAATGTATTAGGTGTAATTTTGTTCAGAACACTGAACTTGTCCAGTCAGTAATGCGTCTATAACTGTCTGCGCAGTGCTGGCAGATCATCTGATTTTTCCCCTCCTTCAAGAATTATTTAATTCTTATTAAATAATATTTCATCATTATTTAAATCTATTTTCAATATTTATTTTATTTGTGTACTTTAACAATAAAAACAGCTGTGCTTTTTGTACATAAAGGAAATGAATTGGACGCTGATTTCTGAAGAACACATCGCAATTATTATTTGTTTATAAACATATATTTCGCATAAGGGCGTAGAGACGAGGCCCATCCACCGCCAACCAGATGGTCGTCAGACCCAATGCAGCAAGAGCGCAGCTCTTTTCAGCAGTCACAGCCAGGAGTGTGATCCAGTTTCCATTAACCATTCCATCCACCAGTTACCCAGCCTAAGAACCGGGTGACCAAGATTTTTGACCCAGCACTGCAGTCCATTAGTTCGGCAAAGAGAGCCCGACGACTTCCGCAATCATGGCACAGTCACGGCCAGGAGTGCCAATCTGATCCCTGAGATTCCAGTTTGCCCAACACGGCCAGGAGTGTCGATCCAGATCCCCGTGAATTCGGTTCTGCAGTCACGGTGAGCAGTGCCGATCCAGTTTCCCCACGGTTTCTGTTCCACAGTCATTGCGCAGGAGATCCGATCTCGAATCCCATTCCTGAATCACAGCTAGGAGAGCCGATTCTGAGTCCCCTTCCAGAATCACAGCCAGGAGAGTGGATCCCGCTCCCCGAGTCACGGCCAAAGGTTCCCGATCTGCCATGGCCTCCAGAGGCTAGGAAGCCACCCTGAAGGCATTCAGTGACTTTGCCCCTACAGCCTCCAGGGAGCTCACCCCCACTCCCCTGAAATTTTACTGGATTGTTTTGTTTACAGAGCGAGGACGTGCCTTATGAAGTGAGGGGGCGATATGTCACAACACCTATCTAGTTTTAGTCTTAGTTTTGTTTTCTTACTTCCTGCTTTTCCTTATTTGTTCTTGTTACTTTTCTTGTTTAGTTAGTTCACCCGGTCCACCTGTGCTCCTCACCTGTTTTCAGTGTTTTTCCCTGTTTATAAGTCTGTTGTGTTTCGCCCAGATTTTTTTCAGTTTTCAATGTCTTAATGTTGAACGTGTAATGTGTACCTGCCGTGAGACTTTTTTGAGTAAATTTAAAATGATTATTATTTCAGTTATTTTGATTCTGCCTCCATGCTTCAGCATACACATAGAGACATCAAGCTTTAAATAGATATATTTCTCATGTCTATAGATATATTTCTAGAATTGATGAAAAAAATGAAAGTGAATATTCTAACGCACAAAGGGTTAAAGACGATTGCATTTAATTTCATCTTTAGGCTGTAATATAGTGATTGTAGAACTATTTAATTTATTTGCAGGAAGTAACACAAGTACTTTTTCCTTAACACTGACAAATATAATTTTGGTGGTATAGGCTAATTGACTCATGGTCCCAAATTTATTAAAATGAGACCTTGCTAAGATGGATCAAGTTAGCACAATGTGGTGTTGAGGAAAATGTTAGAAGAGGAAACATTTCTTGAATCATTGTTAGATTGTTTGGATGAGGACTTAAAGGCTCTGAAATAGGACAAGCTATGTGTACAGCAACTCCAGCTTAACAGCGTAAGTTTCCGTCTGAGCACAAGCTGGTTCACAGAGAGCAAGGCTTTAGTTTGGGTTTCTCCAAATTTGCTCGCCATCACTAGTTTATTCTGTTCTTGGGTGCTCACTTGGACACAGCCAGCCACTTCAGGGTTATTACTTGTTAGCTGGGCCTAAAGAAGCAACGCATAACGTAATCATTGAAGCTATTTTCACTGGGACTTGAGAATAGTTTCCTTGGTGATTCCCAAACACTTTAGATGTAAAATATGTTTTTTAAGAGTCCGTCCCATGTTGCCCTCTCACATAAAAATCCACTAAAACATTTGTTTCATGAGTTCGTACTTACTAGTAATTAATATAATGGGCTTGTGCTATTTATTGGAGGGATCTCTTGCTCTGATAGGATGATGAGATAATAGAATAATTAGGTGCATTAGGAGCCAGCTGTGATTAATTACCTGTGTGTGCTTCTGACGAAATTTGTTTGCAAACATTTCATGAGTTTGTACCTACTGGTAATTAATATAATGCAAAGTGTGTTTGGCATGCTGTCTGGGGAGAGGGCTCAGTCTTCGACGGAGTTCGAAACCCTAGGGTTATCAACCCTACTGGACGCGGAGAGCAAATGGCTCACTGCCTGGCCCGATCTTCGCATTTAGTGAGATGGCTCTTTGGATGCCTTTTAGTAGTAAAGTTGTCTGGGGGTTGGAGATTTGCATTGATGCATGGCCGAAAAGGAGTCTATGGAAAAATTGGATTTCGCTTAGGTACCCTTTAGTGGTGCTAATTTCCAGGTTTTTGGTGGAATTAAGGAATAAAATTTATGAGGTGATGGTTAAAAGGAAATAAAACGAGGAAGTGAAGGTTAAATTGGAGGTGGAAGGGTTTGAACATCTTCCAGGTGGTAAGGTAAGATTGTAAGGTTGGGGAGACTGGAGAGACTGCTTGGAGGATAGAGTTAAGGGAGGCTTCGAAGAGAGGTATTAGGGGATGATTCAGGGGAAAATTCATTGTCAATAGGAAGGAACCAGAGTTGGCTGCATCTCCGCATCGGGGCCAGTGTCCTTAATTTCTGCAAGAATTTGTGATCTGATGGAGGAGTTGGAAGGCATGGGGAGAGGGTTGGCGATATATAATGTGAAAGGTGGGCGTGTAAGAGAGGAGGTATGAGCAATCGGAGGTGGGGCTGGGAATGTGGATGGGTCTGCGCTATGGGGGGCTGAAGTGGGGGGAACAGAGGGGAAGGAAGAAAAGGAGGAAAAATTAAGATTAGGAGCTTCGGTGGGATGACTTGCAGATGGATTTGTGACTGTAGGGGCTGGAGCATTGACGGGATGGACTGGTTGTTGTGGATTCGATTAAAGAGAACTAATGGATTTTTTTTACGGTAAATATCCAGGGACTGTCACTAAAAGTGACTGCTCTCCCATGCTGGAAGGATGCCCTACACCAAATCCAACCCTAAATCTACCCAAACCGTGCTGACAAATGCAAAGAGGCATTTGTTGATGCAACCATGTAATTTCTACTTCCTTTTATACAACTTTGACTGTTTTGTAAAACCATAGTGACACGTGATTCGAACTAGAGCTCCTTGCTTCTCAAGTACACATCTCTGTGCCTGTGAGCTACCAAACAAATCTACTGTCAATGAAATCTTTTTTATAAGCTTTTTAATGGAGAAGCAATTTTATGGATAAAGGACATACTTTTGAAAGATTGACACCAATACATTCCTGATCTAAATTACAATTGCACTGGAAAATATAAATTGAATATTTGTTAATTAAATAAATTTTACTTTACAACTTACAGTACTAATATTATGTCACTTTCACACACAACCTTCCCTTTTAAATGTCAAAGCCCTCAAACTTAAAACATTAAAAATCCACACACTTTTATTTTGGTAGAACACTGCTGAAATGCTGTAAACCCACAACAATTTAGAAAATTATGTAAATGTAGATTTTAATTGAATGTACTGTGTTATTTATAAATATTTTTATAAATATAAAAATTTAAATATAATTTAAATTTATGAGATAGCGATCGCTTTACTTACTGTGGACCCCAGAAGCTCTTAGACATTGAATTTGTTTGATCACAAGCTGCACATGTGAACACAGTGTTGCTTTGCTTTGAAACATGTTACATAATTTAATCAAATCTCAGCTGTTTATTTAATACATTTTGTAATACAGTTTATGTAATTAATTATAATTCTTTGGTCAAATCACAGTCCCTCTTTTGTTCCTTCAAAAAACCCAATTAGGGAAACCCTGGATGCTGGAATTACTGTAGCACTTACTTTGTTTCCAGTTATGTCATCCCAAGGTTCAGGGATACTTGTTGAAGCTCCAGTATCAGGTGTTTGCTCATCGTTGTCCTGCACTTCAGAAACCATCGTATCAAGGACTGACTGCCCTATCAATGGTGCCTTTTGAACACACACTACTTTTGCATGTTTGCCAGCAAGTTTCTGAGCCTGAGGAAGGCATAAGTAAACATTATGGTAACACTTTATTTTGATGGTCCCTTTTGAACAATCTGGTGACAATAAGTAGCTTTGCTCCTACATGTCAACTAACTCTCATTAGAATATTAGTACTCTGTAACTAATATCTGCTAACTCTTTATTGTGATGGTCTCCTAAAAGATTCTCTACTGACTATACAGTAAGTAACTTTGCAAGTACATATCAACTTATTCTAACCCTAAACCTACCAGTCTACTAATACTCTGCTAGCACTCTATAGAGGGTCGGTAGATATGTAGGTGCAATGTTACTTTTAATCAACAGAATGCGTTAAAGGGAACATCAAAATAAAGTGAAACCAACATGATCACTTTAGTTAGCCTTACACAATGGTTGCTTATAGCCTGGACCATGCAGGTATGATTCATGTCTTACCTGATCTGTTACTTTCTTCCAGTTGAGCTTGAATATTAGAGTGGTGAAGAAACAGGTCTGAATAATGACACAAATCAAGAGGCCAAGCCACAGACCTGAATGAGTGGGAAATTAAAATGGGACATGTTTCAAGTTTAGAAAAGGCCATGGGAAGCAAACACTATCTTAATTTTATTACATGGCTGATTTGGAGGTTAAAATATGCTATATGACCAGAGATCTGAATCATTAACAATAAAAAGTCTTGATATGTGAATTGAAATTTGTTTTGTACAAAAACATACATATTGCCTATTTTATAGCTTTGATGACTTTATTAGTAAATTTGATTGGTAAAACTTCAGATTAGGGGGCCAGAATAATGCATTAGTTAAGCATTAATTAATGGTTTATTTGTACACAATTAAGAATTAGTTGAGCAAAAACACACTAGTGTTATGAACGCGGATGTGAAGCGCGCAAGTTCAAGTGCAAACGGTTTAATAAACAATACTTAGGGTCAGGGCAGTACAGATCAAGAGCCGGCAGACAACGTTAGAGGAGACGTAGAGTGGAAAACAAGGCAATGGTCTCTCTAAATCAGGGAGAGACCGTACCGTAAATCCTTCGGGAGAGACAGAGAATATCCAAAACACAGGCAGAAATCGTCAACAGGTAATCCAAATGGCAGAGTGGCAAGAAAACAGGAACATGAAAGAATTAAACTAGAATTGACGGCTAAACATTGACACATAGACAATGATCCGGGACAGACAGACAAACCGACTGGTATATATACAGGTGGCACTGATTGAATGATTTAACCAAATGAGCAACAGCTGTGAGGAGAGGTGCATTATGGGGAATGGAGTCCAGGAATGCACACAGAGAGCATAGAAAGCTGGAGTGCCAAACAGAGCTGTGTAGGCACGTCCAGTTGAATGTTACATAGCCTTCAAAAGGGCCCCTCAAAGGGGCGGCTTCCAGATGCCCCAGACTTAGGAGCCGGCAGGAACGACCTCCAGGGCAGGGCAGACGGCGGAAAAGTCCACCTGGGCGGAACAGGCGGAGGAGACGTCCTCCAGGGTGGGGCAGACGGCGATGTAGTCCATCTGGGTCCACCAGGCAGTGAAAATGCTCTCCTGAGCCGATCAGACAGTTCTAAAGCTCTCCAGGGCAGAGCAGACGGCGGAGAAGTCCACTTGGGTGGGGCAGGCGGTGGAGACTTCCTCCTGGGGGGAGCAGGTGGCAGAGCCATCCACCAGGGCGGAACAGGCAGCGGAGACCTCCCTCTGGGCGGATCAGGTGGTGGAGAAGCCCAACGGCCCGGAGCAGGCGGTGAGAACGCCCATCTGGGTAAAACAGCCAGCAAGGCCATTTTCCAGGGTGGAGCAGATGGCAGCAGAACCCCTCTGGTTCGGCCAGGAAGTGACAGAGCCCTCTTGGGACCAAGAGACTGACCTTGTGCCCTAGAGAACCAACCGGCCATCAGAAAATGAGCCCTTTAGACCGACTAGGCGGCGTTAGTGCCTTCGAGGTCCGTACTGACTGTGAAGGAGCCCCTTTGTAACCAACAGTCTGAGGTGACACCCTTCTAGACCGCCTAGAAGGTGAAAACGCCCTTCGAGAACAGACAGGAGTTGGATTCGCCCTACGAGACCAGACAGGGAATGAATGCGCCCTTCGTGACCATACAGGGAATGAAGCCACTCTGGTTCAGAATCACAGACGGGGTCTGGCGGATCCGGCCACCATGAGTCAGGGTCACAGGCCTTAGTAAATTCGTCAGACTGTGGAACCAGGACTGACTGACTTTGACACGACCCCTCATGTCGTGCTACGGGGCTCATGCCCGATTCTGAGCGGTTTGACTCACTAAGGGCCTTCTGTAGCTTCGCAGGCTGCACAACTGGAATCGACTGGTAGGAACACGCCCTCTCGTACCGTGCAACGGGAATTGTGAGGGCCTTCGACAGCTCGTCAGGCTGTGTGACTGGTTGAGCATCAATCAGCCCCTCGTGCTGAGTGCTGGACACAGCACCCTCTGTGGGCATCTTGGAAGGCACGAGCGTGACAGACAGCTCTCCTAGCTGTCGGCCAGTGACGGGTTTCACATCACTCAGCACTTGCTGAGTGATGGCACTGACGCCCTCTATGGGCGACTCGGGAATCACGAACATGGTAGACAGCTCCCCTAGCTGTCGTACGGTAACTGGCTGAGCATTACCCAGCCCCTCTCGCTGAGTGATGAGAACGGCGCCCTCTGTGGGCGACTTGGGAAAAACTGACGTGGCAGACAGCTCCCCTAGCTGTCTTTCTTTGACTGGTTGGATACCCGGGCCGAACTGAACATCACCACAGCCCCTCTCGCTTTGTGATCATGTCAGGGCCCGTAGCTAGCACTTCGGGGGTCACTAGAACAGGTGTCAGCTCCTCGAGCTGAGAAACCTGGACTGACTGGGCTTGGAACAGCGCCCCTGGCTGTATAACAGGAACGGTCAGGACCAACTCTTAGCCTGAGAAACTGGAACCACCAGTGCTTTGTATGGCTTAAAAGGCTTACCATACTGTGACACTGGGCTGGAGATTGGCCTTTTGTGTTGTGTTTCTTAAACGACTGCCATCTTGTGTGAGGGCGACATCACGGGAACAGACGGGGAAACAGTCACATAAACGGCCTGTGCCGGAACCCTGGTAGTGCTCACAGCTTTCACAGTCCTTGATGTTTTATGCGTTGATGGGTTGCCATACTCTGGGTGAGTGTGAGGATGTGAAATGTGTTAGGGTTCTTGATGGTGCTGGAGCCCGTACTGCCTGAATGATGTTTGTTGCTTCGGCCGCCATCTTGTGTGTAACTGGCGTTCTCCAAAGAGCCCAGCGAGTACCGACCCACGGGTTAGAGGTGACGCTCGCGGCGTGGTGATCATTCCGGTCCATACCACAAGCATGAATGAGGACATTCACTTCTCCCAGGGTGAGATGAGAACCACAAAACTCTAACACAAAGTCAATCAGTCTAGCCAGCGGCCAATCGGGATCCTCCGCGGGAAGATCGCGTAGCACCCAGCGATCCAGACTGGACTTATAAAAACCTTTGAGTGTCTCCTCCTCACCAAGGACTAGATTTGACACGGCGATGAAGTCCCGTGTATAAGCGTCAATATGACGTCCATCTTGAGACACAGAACACAGCAATGTCTCAGACGCGAGGGTTAAATCCTGCCGACGAGGCAATACACCTGGCGTGAGTCCTGAACAAATCCGCTGCTGGACTCGTTTCAACGGATCATTCTGTTATGAACGAGGATGTGAAGCAAACGGTTTAATAAACAATACTCAGGGTCAGGGCAGTACAGATCAAGAGCCGGCAGACAACGTTAGAGGAGACAGAGGCAGAGTCGAAAAGAAGGCAATGGTCAAATACCGTAAATCAGGGTCCTTCGGGATATACAGAGAATATCCAAAACACCGGCAGAAATCGTTAACAGGTAATCCAAATGGCAGAGTGGCAAGGAAACAGGAACACGAATTAAACTAGAATTGACAGCTAAACATTGACACATAGGCCCAATCCCAATTCTATTTTCTACCCCTTTGCCTACCCCTTGCCCCTTCCCCTTGTCCCTTAAAATAAAGTGG
>JAUCMT010000051.1:10888032-10902908 GCA_032357475.1 Enteromius thamalakanensis
CACTGACGTAATGAATATGCAAATTGACGTATGACGTCATCTAGCGACGTCTAGCGACTTTTCAAGCTGGATTTAGCAACTTTCGATTGAAAAAAGTTGGCAACACTGGATACCAGGCGTGTAAGGAGGTTACAGAGGCTGCTGATGAATCTGGTGTTCCTGTCTAATTTCATTGGATAACGCTGCTATAACCATAGTCAGTGCCAAACTTCAGCCGCGCCTTGAAAAGTTAAAAAATTCTTAACTTCTGCTGCGAGCAACGACAGTAAAGCGACACCGAAGGATCCATAATGCTTTTCGTCAACGCTTGACGTCACCTATACAAAGTCAATGGGAAGCGTTGACACTGACGCTCCGTGTGAATCCACCGTTTCACGCATGTGCAGTACAGGAACATAAGTGTTTTCCATCGTTTCAGTGTAGATGATCAGCTCTTCGGAAATGATTAAAAACGATAGTGCGGACGTGGAGTGTTTTTAGACAAAAAACGGCCCTTTCAGATGCTTTCTCACACTTCCGGTTTGAAAAACTTTCTGAAAAGGGCGTAGTTCACTGAGGTAAAGGGTGGGGGTAGAGTGTGGAGAAAAGGCAGAAATTGCATAAAATGTGGAGTTACAATAAGGGAAGAAATACTGCTAATTTGCACACAATGTAAACATACACACATTGACAAGACATTGCACTATTTGAATTTCATAAAAGCTTGCTCATCAGGCATGACTTGCCGGTGTTTAGTGTCCTGCAGCTGAGAGCTCTGCATTCAGACACACACCACAGAGCACTAGACAAATAATTACACCGAATGTGTTGGGAAGAATAAAAAGAAGATATTATTTACTAATAAACCAGTGGTTTTTTGAGTTTGTGTTACAAAGATGTATTTCCTGACTCGCCTTTAAAGAGAAGTCATTTTTATGGGTTATGATTAAAAGGAGAGCATTTGTTTCCTTTTTTTTCGTGAAGTGGTAAATTGTAAGAACTTTCAATAGATATATCTTTCATGACTTTTTCACTGAGTTTTGGTTCATTTTTGTAAAGTGCTCCTGTTCAACACGAGAATGCTGAATCATGCTTGATTTCTTTATTTTATAATATATATATATAGTCAGTGCAAACAAGTAAAAGAAGACCAAATACAGTTCTGAATTATGTGTTAGTCTTACCTTTATCAAATACAATGATGGCATGTACAGGCTATTTTGTTTCCACAAAAAAAAACACACGTGATTGCGCAGGTGATGTCCTACAGAGCGTGCTTTAGAAACTAGTGTCCCAACAAACGTAGATATGCATCATATTGCACATTTATCATTATATACTGTAGCACTGGTTTGCTGTATTGAGCGAGCAAACTGCAAACTCTCACAACGCAACCAAATACAGAAATGCGCTGCAAACATAGAAATGCGCTGCAAGCAGCACGGACCACAACGGAAATGTTTCAGGGGGACCTCAAAAACCCATCTGGGACCTGATTATTTGTTCCGTGGCTTTTGGTCAGAGCGGAAGTGTTGTCACTGAACTAAAAGGTGAGGTTTTTTTATTTTAACAACCTGGGTCTCCGTGGGTCTTTTAGATATTATTAGACTAATCTGACGAATTACACACTTAACTGTGAAACCTTATTTTAATGCTGTGTTCGTCACTTTTTGAAGTCCCCCTGAAACAGTTTGCGTTGTGGTCTGTGCTATTTGCAGCGCATTTCTGTGTTTGCAGCGTGTTCGTGTGTTCGCCTATGTTGTCAAACTAATGAAGATGTTTTCTAAAAGCGTCGTCGTTTTTTTCTGTTTGCATGTGTTTTCTGAAGTTTACATCACATTGAGCTCTCTCGACCACCGTACGTACCACATGTTGCACTGCTCATTAATAATGCTTAAAAGGTTCTGTCAACCCAATTACGTACTGTAAGTACTGTAAAAGCCACGCAGCCAATGAGCGCTAAAAAAAAAACATACGTGTATGTCACGGGCCTCAAACGTAACTTTTAAAACCGGATGCAAGAAATGGTCACAAAAAGCACAAAAAATGACCCGTTTCCACTTTGTAACATATTTCGAGACAGCCATTACTGTTTAAAGTAATGTACAACATGTTAACATCTCAAAAAATTTGTTTTGGGGTTACATGACCCCAAAATATTTTCATGAAAAATATCATTTTGGGGTAATGTTTACATCAATTTCATGCTTCTTTGATGAAAAAATGTGTTTTTAAATACTTTTTGAATACTTTAGTCATATCAGTGGCCTTATAAAAGCTGTTTTCTTTCTCATGGAGCAGGTCACCTTATGTGGGCCACTATTCACATGATAGATCACATGACCAACAAAACACTACCCTTAATATGGTTAGAGTGTCTGATGTGGTCAAAGAGGGCACTTTCACTAGCAGAATTACAAACGCCTTCCTGAGGTCTTAAAGGTACGGGACGCTATGTGAATAGACAGGCAGCGTCTGTGAATGGCTGCTGATCTAATTAGAGGTGATGAAGGGTACAGGCCTTTGCTCCAGGAGGGCAGGTACAACTGAATTAGTTTAGAGCTATGAGCCTGAGGGAATGGCAGTGGACTAGTTAAATGTGATGAAAGGTATAGTATTTTGCTATAGGGGTTTGCTGAATTAATTAGTTTAGAGTAATGGCCTTGAGGGTACAACCTAGAATCATTAGAGGTATGTGTCTGTGGCGCAGTGGTTAATTCAGTATTATTGCAATATGGGCACAAAACACTTGCTTCTTGTCTTTTTTATATCTGTTCCTCTGTCTTAAAAGAACTAACTGTTTTGTGTATGGTCAACTTTTGGGGGGGAAATTAAACATTTTATTTGTCACACACAGCAGTGAAAGTGTAGCTTCAAAAATACACCAAGATTTCATACTCTAAAAATGTTGTCATGTTTTCTTGATCATCTATTGACTGATTGATTGATGCCTGTTTGTTTATTTTATTTACAGAACCACTTGGGTAACCATTTGGATTTGTAATGCATTTTTAAAGAAATATCTTTATCACAGTTGCTACAATAATTTATTCAGCAGGTCTGCAAAAACAGCAATATTTATTACAATTTAAATCACCAAGTTATTTTTTTTTTTTATGTTAATTTAATACATTTTAAAATATAGAAGTGCAGAGCCGACTTTGTTCGAAAAGCGGAACTGGTCCTTTAGAAATTATTCTAATATGCTGAATTGCTGCTTAAGAATAATGTTTTATTGTTATTAATATAGTGCAAACAGCTGTGATGCTTACATTTTTTGTGGAATTTTTTTAGGATCTTTTTGATAAAAAGAAAATTTAAACGAACAGCATTTACTTTAAATAGACGTTTTTTTAGCATGTTTCCAATATTGTAAAAGTCCATACTATCACTTTTCATCTATTTAATGGATCTATGCTGAATATATTAATGTGTTTATTATTTATTTTTATATAGTTATATGTAGTAGTATTTTTGTCACTGCTTTTGTTGTCTGTGATGCATTGGCAATACTGTATCCATGCCTTCAAATTTTTCTTTGCTTTGAACAGTTCATTGAAATTTAAATATAACTGTTAACAACAATCGTTAGCAGTCATTATGCAAGGGAAAAACTTTATGTAATATGATAGAATCAACCTGACTACCTGTGTTGAAGGTTAAAGGGCCTCTTCCACAAACAAATCGTCCCAGGACCTTGTGAATATTAGCATTTTTAAATCAGATTAGATTCACTTTTTACATTGCAAATAGTTACATGCTCTCGGTACCACTAAAGCGCCGAAACACGTGCTTTCGTGTGAAAAATGCAAAGTACAATAAACGATTTAGATAAGTTTGAAAAAAACAGTAGCACAAGCTTCTGTGAAACAACATGTTCTTAACAGTCTCTGGCATTCAGATACCTCACACACACACACACATAAAATGAGTCACTGAGAGCTTTTTCACAAGAGCTCACTATGAGATGCCAACTTCATCAATCCATCTATTTAAACTGCTCATGTCTGCAGTGCATTGACTGAAAACACCATTTAGCCAATAGAGAAATGAGACCGAGAGAAAGAAAGAGTGCAGATGAAAGGACACAGAGATATACAGTGAAGTGAGTGGGGTGTCTGTATTGTCAGAGGGCTGGATGGTCTGTGGGGAGGAGGAAGGCCATTATAACAGTTATAATATCAGGAAAAAAAAGGGGCAGACAGTTGGAAAGGGGGGTTTACATGGGTCAGAGAGAGACAAAGGTTACACAACAAATTATTCACCCCTCTGCTGGCTCTATTCTGCACCCTTTTGTTAAGCATAAACGCAGCTTGGCAGGGTCCACAGAGAGCTCTTCAATTCACAGCAACAACTCATAAACAGCCACTCATTATACATATTGTACAAGAGTCCGCTCAGATCATCAGCCTCAGACTGACACAAACACATGCAGATGTAAATGAAAGTGAACTGTTAGAAAGGCAAACAGACCTACAAACTCATTCAGAGACTCCTACACAAGTTGACACACACACACACACACACACTCTATCTCCAAACGGGACCGGACAGCATGAGACCCCGATAACCTCTCTCAAAACAGGGCAGCTGAGAGCAGGAGAGGGAGCAAAGGAAGTTTCATACCTTCTTCAGCTGAACTGTGCTGGACCACAAGAGAGACAGAAAGAAAGATCCTCCACATTTCCATCAGAGCAACACGCAGGAGAAGTCCAGAGAGGAAGAACACGGGAGAGGGACACAGGAGGAGAGAGAGAGAGAGAAAGAGAGAGAGAGAGAGGCAGAGAGAAGGGAGGAGGAGTCTGTCTGCTCGTTTTTATCTCAGATTAAAGAGAGGAGAGAAAGAGAGGGGGTGGGGGAGCAGGGAGGGGTATTTATGTATGATGATGATTATGACTGAGAAGTCACTGAGCAAAGAATGAGGAGAGAGAGAGAGAGATGAAGGGACTGGTTAACTGACTTTAGCCACTCACAGTGATGGAAAGCCTAAAACGAGTTCAGCTTGTTCGCAGAAAAAGTGTCTAGACACGCAGGAGACAGACGCTCTCACAGTCACATTTGGTGAAGGCTCTGGTTTGGCATGCTGATAGGGCACAGAGAGCCAGATTGGAAATATGCATCACTCAGTAAAAGAAGCTTGGAAACATGCCTGTGTGTTTTCTTTTCTTCTCTTCTTTCAATTGCTTCTTTTTTCCTGGGAAAAAAAAATACATATTTTAAATATTTTCTTTTGGGCTTGGTCAACTCTCCTTTTCCAAACACTCTCACGCAGAAGAGAAAGGTTATTTAACATAGACATTCATGCTGTGCTCCTGAAGACGGCAGTTTTGTAGAATTATCTCTATGGAAACAGCGCCTCCTCGTGGACTGACTTTATAAGAGCAGTAGCGCCTTGATATCCTGTTGTTTCAACTGTTGTAAAGTTAAGATTGTGAGAAGACTATCCTCTCAATCATCAAACAAACTTAAGAGACGCCGTCTACTTCTCTGACATTTCTTCCACTGACACTTTTCGACTCCATCTCCTCCTATACTTATGTTATATATATAATAATGTTTTTACCTATTCTACCTATATTTAATCCAGTTGCGTAGTCAAGCCGAAGCTAGAGGCGACTCTCGAGCCCCTCGACAGAAAGTTATTTACCAGACTACATAAACAAGTGTAGTAGCGAACTGGATTTAATGAATTTGTACCAAAATAAAACAAATAATCTTTTGTCATACCAAAAATGTGCAATATATCAGCAGTGAGGAGGAAAAAAATTCGAGTGCCTAAGTAAATAACAACGGAATATTAACCAAACAGTAAACTATCCGATTATTTAGCTTACGAGCAAACCAATATATTTGATTTATGACTTTTATGATTTCATACAACATGTCATGGGAAGGCATGGACCTGTCATGACACGAGAGTTATCTCATTTAAAAAATATGTACTGAGTTATTGTTATGTGAACAGTCACAAACACGTCAGACTAAATCATGTGCAATGGAAATGTTTTAATCTTGTCAATCACACAAAATAAATATAGTTTCAAGTGCTTATGGTATTATATACACTAATATTTTAAAACATTGTGCTTAAACAAATACATAAAAAAAGCTAAGACAAAGCTATAAATATAACAAAATATATAAATATATATAAAAATACACATTCACAAAGAAAAAAAAAATCACTGGTGCATAGAAAAAAAAAAAGCATCTCAATCATTCAGTCAAACTTGTGCAGCAAAGTACAGTAATAAATGTAAACAAACTAAATTATATTTTCAAAGAAGAATAAATATTTTACAGTGTACAGTCCAAACTACCCCTAAACCGAAAGCCTATTTAACAACATCAAATAGAGCTATTAAACAGTGTGTTCGATGGGTGGATTTCATGATTAACGGTCATATGATCCTGTATCAGAAGTGATCATTCAGTCATGTTCAGTGACAATCATCAGGAGAAGACCATTTAAACACCGCCAATTCATATCTTCAGCAGGACTTTTACAACCATCATCATATACATAAACAGCAGCATGTGCTGGAATAACTGGACATGTACGGGATCCCCCAAAACATACAAAAAAATCTTGGATTTAAAATTGTATTTAAATGTAAAAATTATTTATTTTAATTTTTTATTTTATTTTAAAATGATAAAAACGCCAGATGATTAAAAACAAACAGTAAACGCAGTCAGGCAGCAGTATTAAAAGCATTCAGCGAGTCCGATTAGCGTGAATTCAGTCTGCTGGAATCAACAACTGTGTATAATTTAGTTTTACCTTGAAATATCAGTTTCAAAATCATTCTGACGGTTCAATGACAAACATCTTTTCCGGAAGTAAGATACGAAATACTGCAAAAAGGCCGGATTGCTTTACACGAGCAACAAAAAGCGTTAACAACTATCCCCTGCAATTACTGAATTTCCCTCATAATTAGGGCCGGGACTTTAACGCGTTAATTTAGATTAATTAATTACACAAAAATAACGTTAATTTATTTTACGCATTTTAATCGCATTTATTTTCGCACCGCGGAACGTTTCTAACTGGATGAGTTTCGGCGGACGGATTATACTGGAACACGATGCACCGATCTAGATCGGCCGATATGTTTGCTCGTTTAAAGCCGTCATGTAATCAGCGGTGAATGCCATCAGGTGCATGATTTCACATTGAGCCGTTTATATTACACACAGCCGTGGTTTACTGACGAGCTGCGCAGATCCACGCTGATAATGAAGATGTTCTGCGCAGCTCGTCAGGGAACAACGGCTGTGTGTAGTAACGTTATATACGGCTCAATGTGAAATCACGCACGGCACAATATTGGTCTGTTGGACTTGGTTGAACAAAAATGAACAATATTTTGCTGCTTAAGCTTATATATATACTCTGTGCGTGTGCATTTGGAATTTAAAATATAAAACGTCCTACTAAATTTGGGCTAAGCCCAGAATGTTTATAATGTCTGGCTCCAACCCTGGGCTGCAATATCAGAGAAAAATTTAAGGGGGTCTGAATACTTTCCGTAACCACTGTATTAACACATATTTTAGTATAATTGTAAAAATGTCCTCCTTCGGGTTGTGGTACACATGTCTTTTTGCTGTGAAGTATTTTGTATTTTAATAAATAAAAGCAAAAATAACATTCATAGTGTTAGAAATATGAACACGTACTGGATTGATACAATTTAGGTTTACTTAATTATAGTTAAATATATATACAAACATATTTTATTTACATTACATTTTGTTTTTATGTAAATAATTTTATCATTCTTTTTTGAAACCATTTGATCATTGTGGTTCTCTGTCGATACTTTACTTGTACTGCGTGTGCTAAGATGCTATGGGAAATACTCCTTATTTTCTCCTAACTAAAGCTTATTCAGTCACACAGTGAAACTGCAACAGCCATTGGTCGCTTGCAGTGGTTTAGATTAAACCAATCAGCAGGGCGCCGTGTTAGAGCGACCAATGGACGTCACCCCCTCCGAAGCCCGCCAGCATGTATATGTGGTGGCACCTGCCTACACAGTCTGGTATAAGAAATCTGATAGTGCCTTTCCTTTTCTGTCGGCCCCAGGTGAGGAGGAAGTCTTCTAACAAGGTAATACCTAAGCTGCTTACTTGGAGTGAACTCATACATTACTGTCTGGTCTCCCCACGCAGAATCTAATGCTCTCATGAGGGCACGAGTTTTACTTCCCACTCGCTATGTCTTTGCTCTGCTGAAAAATAAAAAATAAAAGTTAAGCAGTCGGTTTGAGGGTTTGCACGCCAGCATACAGTACGCTTGCGTTTCTCCCCTTCCCCACTGCTCCTTTATCTGCTGGTCTTTCACTGGACCTAAAAGATGCTTACTTTCATGTAAAAATAGCCCCTCATCACAGTCCATTCTTTAGATTCGCCTTCGAGGGGATTGCATATCAATACACAGTCCTTCCCTCTGATCTCTCCCCCGTACTTTTACGAAGTGCATTGACACGGCACTATCCCCTCTAAGAATGATGGGAATACGCGTCTTGAATTAACTCAATGATTGGCTCACTATGACAAAATCGCGAGCTGAGGCGGAGAGACACAGGGACATTCTTCCTAAAAATGTAGACCAGCTCGGGCTAAGAGTCATTTTCGCAAAGATCAGTCTGACGCCCAGCCAACAAATAGATTTCCTGGGCACAGCCATACACTCAGCGAATAAAGCGGCTATTTCACAGGAGCATGCCACGAGCAAAGCGAGATGCGCATCCTCCTTTAAACCCACTGAAACGGTGATGCAGCTCGGCCTGAAGTGGGCCCTGTAGACTTTTTGCTCAATAAGAGCGAAACATTCCGGGCATTCTGAACCAGGACCCAGACCTGCTGTCGAGAAGAAAAGTCAGTCCAGAAGAATGGACACTTGAGCCCTGAACGACCTAGTTAATCTGGCAGACGTTCGGCAGAGCG
The DNA here is from genome assembly GCA_032357475.1 of Enteromius thamalakanensis. Classification (NCBI taxonomy): domain Eukaryota; kingdom Metazoa; phylum Chordata; class Actinopteri; order Cypriniformes; family Cyprinidae; genus Enteromius; species Enteromius thamalakanensis. Next base: position 10,896,970 of record JAUCMT010000051.1, read on the forward strand.
GAAATAGATCTTTTTACCTCAGACAGCAACACTCACTGCCCAGCATATTTAACAAGGGCATGGCCGCTCGACTGGAGACTATCTGCCTCCCAGAGCGTGTGGAAAACACCATTTCACAGGCACGAGCCCCGTCTACGAGACGTGCTTACACTATGAAATGGCTTTTGTTTATGAGGTGCTGCGCGGAGTGCAATCAAACTACTCATTATGTGACATGGCAGTAATATTGTCATTTCTGCAACACCGGCTGGATAAGGGGCGTTCCCCATCCACCATTAAGACTTAATTGGCAGCTATATCAGCCCACCACGACATTATAGCAGGACAGACAGTGGGCAAGGATGTCTTAATTATCCACTTAATTATCCAATGAAGCCTTTTCGCCCTTGCACTGTCCCTTTCCGGTGCTAAATGCCCTAAAAGGTGCGCCCTTTGAACCCCTGCAAACAGCTACTGTGAAAGCGCTGACGCTTAAGACTGCACTTCTATTGGCGCTGGCATCTGTTAAGCGAATAAGTGATTTGCAAGCACTGTCTGTGAGCCCTGCCTGCTTGGAATTCGGGCAGAATGACTCAAAAATCATTTTGAAACCAAGGCTCGGCTATGTGCTGAAAGTGCTCTCCACACTGTTTACAATGCAGGCACTTCCCCCTTCTGAGGGTGATGACTTTAACCCCCTCTGCCAGCTGTTTGTTTGCTTCGGTATCAGAACCGAAGAGCTACCGGTCTCAAAGCAACAGGCTTGCTAAATGGGTTGTAGATGCTATTCTACTGGCATATACTTCATCAGGCCAGGACTGTCCCTTGGGAATCAGAACTCTCTGCATAAGGGGCTGTTCTACTAGTTTGCCACTTTGCTATCAAACCATGAACATGGCTCTGTAGCCTTGCCAAGTGTCAAAATTCATGTTTCACTACTATGCTTTTCAAGTGCTCACTGCGGTGGTTGTCATTTGACCCAGCCGCGAGCCCAATTTACCAGTAAAATTTAATCTGAATGTCCAGTAATCTGAATGGCAACTGCATCCCCATCTTCTCCTCGCTCAGCGAGTTTGGTGGAGAAAGCTATATCTCTTATATGTAAGCACGCTGGCACCTGCTGAGAACGTCTTGCCTTTAAAGCTTGCCACACTGGCTGTTATTTACCCCAGCAGCGAGTTCAAGTTCAGTGGGCACAGCCCACGTTCAAAGTGCGTTCAAACAGCTATTTTCGGGCCGCTGGCCTTTTTGTCTCTCGGGCTTGCCGCGTTGGCTGTCATTACCCCAGCCCAATTCATTGAAAGAAAGATGTTTTTTGTTCCGTGTTGTCACTGTGTTCCAACCGTACAAATTCAGCTCAATATGTCTGTTTCATTACAAAACAGATGTGTATTAGCTGTATTGACCAGCGTGCGTTCAGACAGTGAACTCAGTTTTGAGCTATACCTTTATTATCTCACTATTTGTGTAATAAGCTCGCCACGCTGGCGGTCATCCGCCCCGGCCGCAAGCCCAGGCTATACGCCTTTAAAGTGAGAGGACTATTATGTTCTTATGAGACATATGCACCCTCTTTTCGTGCAGTTCCGTTGTCAGTCTTATTATCGGGTTGGGGAGTGTTCCCATAGCTTCTTAGCAGACGAAGTACGAGTGAAGTATCAAAAGGGAACGTACAGGTTACTTTCGTAACCCAGGTTCCCTGAGCTATAGGAACGAGTACTGCGTCCCTTCCCGTACCATAATTGTTCGTCGCTTCAGTCGAAGTACCTAACTTTGCCGGCAAACATGCCACCACATATACATGCTGGCCCCGCCCATTCTGTGATTCTGTGAGTGACGTCCATTGGTTGCCCTAACACGGCGCCCTGCCGATTGGTTTAATCTAAACCAAAAAGGTGCTATCAGATTCCTTATACCAGACGGTGTAGGCAGGGGATTTCTCCAGCTGCAAGGCGAATCTGATCAGTGCAGGCTTCCAGTCAGGACCAGCAAAGGCTTCGTCGCTGAAGGAGAAGAATCTAACTTTGCTGGCGAAGGTGTCACCACATATATATGCTGGCGGGCTTCGGCGGGAGTGATGTCCATTGGTCGCTCTAACACGGTGCCCTGCTGATTGGTTTAATCTAAACCACTCTAAGCGACCAATGGCCGTAACATTTTTACTGCGTGATTAAATAGATTTCAGTTAGGAGGAAATAAGGAGTATTTCCCATAGCATCTTAGCAGAAGCAGTACTCGTTCCTGTATCTCAGGGAACCTGGGTTACAAAAGTAACCTATACAGTCTCTGAATACAACTAAGGTGTTTTTTCCACTGTGAGTATGAGGTCTGTATTTTTCCATAAGCAATAATATAATGCTTGATTAAATCAATCAATCAATCAATCAATCAAATAAGCAATCCATATTTTATCCATATCATTTTAAACAAATTCTGACTATTTCAGTTAATCAGAAATATAAGACAGTACAAGACAAAACAAATGTGTGAAACCCCCTTCACACATCTACACACCTGCGAGGAAACCTCCAATCTCATATATCCACCACTCAAAACAGAGCATGAGAGTGCTGGGAATAGCCAGTTTCATGTAAGAGCTCCACTCTTGTAGTGCTGCAGTAGACCAGCCTGCAGAGGGAGACAAAGACAAACACACACATTCTTTAAATCGCAGCAGTCATGTTCATACAGTGTACACATATCTTTCTATTATTGACAAGTAATGGATGCTGATTTGATTTATATATATATATATATATATATATATATATATATGAAGTATTTAAGAAAGGCTTATAAAAAAGTATTTTCTTTCACTATCAAATTGCCAATTGGTGTCCATAATAAGTATTAATTCATAGTAATAGATTAGAAAAGGAAAGGGAAAGGACGTGACATGTTGCCAGGTATGGTTTCCCATATTAGGAATTTGTGCTCTGCATTTAATCCATCCAAGTGCACACACAACCAATAATGTGATATTTAGCCCCTGGAATGTGAATTTTACTGGAGGGAACCCCACCAAAGATGTGTATTTTACCCCACAGGAACACAGGTTTTACTGGGAATTCCCTCTGAAAAGTAATTGGGCTATAGTTTTGGGCTACTTTTGAGTAGTAATTGGGCGGGTTTTGATGTGAAAACCTGGTAACCCTGCTCACTGGTCTTTCCAATTGTGCTGGGTTAGACCCTATTCTAAAAAAGGAAATAATTTAGTCCCCTCAAAAGGCATTCATATAGATCCAATAGTTATAAGTTCCAAAATTTAAAGGAACTATGAAAACGTTCCTCTTGTTCAAAAGGCTCTTATGAGCAACATGAATTAAAAGTAAAGATAAAAGCACATTAAGAATGATAACTTTAAAATTTGATCTAGTTCTGTGAGAATAGGTAAGCATATACAGTATAGGAAAGCAGAAGAAGGATTTAGTTGGAATCGCTTTCAGAATTTTTTATTTTTTTTTAGTTAATGAATGATAAAAACACAACAGCCAATCAGGATACACTTTAAAGAGCACAAGCAATATAGCTTTCATTATAATTAAGTTTATTGCTTAGTTAACAATAAAGACGGTGATAGGACACAAAGCTATTCTTTTCAATAAAACTACACACTGCCGTCTTGTCATTGCTGCTTTAAATGCCCAAGTTCTATTTATTTATTATTTATTTTATCAATCATTAGCTGAGCTGGTAAATTGAAATTCCCCAATATAATATAATTTGGATAATATTGATTACATTAATATAATTCCCCTGTGCCAGTATTGTTATAATTGTAGTGAAGATTTTGGTTTTAATTAGTTTAATAAATATAAAAATATAGTTTACACTGTATAACGTTTTAGGCTTTTAGCATGCCTTCAGGGTATAATATATTATAATGCAATAGCTTAATGCAAAAGTTATTCCATAATGACATAAAGGCGAACATGACTGTCTCAGTGTGTACAGCTTTCATATATTTCTCACCACTCCATGTGTTCACATGTAGCTTTTTCCAGCGTATGTAAGCAAACAGCAAAAGGCAGATGGTGATCTGTGAGATACTGTTGGCTGCAGCAGAGCCCCTGCACAGACATAAGAACCTGTTTATTCTAAAGATCAGTTATTTCCTGAATTATGTCTATCACTAAATTCTGTTTATTATTGATAAAATTAGTAATAATCATACATACATCACTCCCAGCTTCACTGAGTGAAGGAGGATGTAGTTTGTTGCGACATTTAAAATATTGGCAACAATTGCTGTGTACATCTGTGGCAGGATGATGCCCTGAAAAATGACAGTACAATATCTGTTGAGTTTACATATCCTTTGTTGTCTTTTGTCCCGTGCAACGTTTTGAGCTTACTGAAAGATTGTACCTGGTTTTGCAGATACGACACCTGCAGTTGGTGCAGAAACATGGCCTAAGAAATTAAAGGATGGACAGTAAAAGACATTAGTACTGTCAGCAGCAGGGTGAATGACCAATAAACTGTCCTAAAGAATGAGCACCAAAAGTGTTGGAAACATTTGGAATTATACTCTAGAAAACAAGGCCAACACAGAGATGAAAGCACAACAACTGAATGTTGTTGTAAAAAACATGTTGTTATACTTACAGGAACAGCAGGAAGGAAAGCCATAACATACAGCTGTGCAATCCTGGAAACAGCAAAAACAGGACACTTGGTGCTCTCCATAAATAGTATAGAATTATATTTTTAAGCATTAAAGGCACAAATTGATTTGTTTTTTGACAGACCAATTAGACCAATTTACTTTGTGGGAAAAATAGTAGTATTACAATTACATGCTTTATTTTCTAACACAAAATTACTTCATACTTCTCTTTTTTAGACATACATCATTTCATCTTATTTCAAATAATGGTGTCATTTCTGGCTCAACATAAACAACAAAACAAATACATAAATGAAACCAACAGAGTGAAACATTTAGAATTTAAATGCATATGCTAAAAAATATATTTTCATATGCAGCCCTATGTAGGTCATAAACCAATTTATTGTAAACTTTCTGGATTTTTGTTTGTTTGTTTGTTTGTTTGTTTCTTAGACACTTTAAATTCCTCAAATTTTTTGTTTATAATTAGTATTTTTTTTTTTAATTTATTCTTTTCTTTTGGAACAAAAAACTGTGTTTTCACTACAACAAATATGTTCCCCTATCTACTTGAAAACAGAAGAAGAAGAAGAAGAAGAAGAAGAAGAAGAAAAAGAAAAAGAAAGATGTTAAACTAGTAATAATTAACATATTAAAAGTACTTATCTAATACTCTAGTCCTAGATCAGTCTGACCTGGCCACCTCTGGCTCTTGCTTCAGGGTGAGTAGTATTGACTCAGCGTTGATAAGTATGGCCCAGCATGGCAGGCAAAAGAGTAAGAGAATGAGAATGCTTCTCTGGAGAATCTCCCCCACACGCTTTAGATTCTTACTGCCAAATGTCTGGACATCAACAACAGATAATTAGTTAATAATATAGATTAACTTAACGGAAGGAAAACAAACTGTAGATGTGTACAATTATGGTTGGTTCACCCAAAATAATTGAATTTTTCACCCATAAATTAAAATTTGCTGAAAATTTACTTTAGATAATTCAAGAAGGTTTTTTTTTTTATCAAAACAGATTTGAAGACATTTGATTCAATGATATTACATCAGGTACCATAACACACTCATGGTACTGGCACAGTAGCACAGTAGTATACTGTAAGTAACACATTGGCTAAGACATTATGCATGTTGGTTGACATTTGAATAGTGGGAGTGGGATAATAAATGCTCCCAATTTTTTGCTTTTGGATCTTTACTGGATAATCTGCCAATTACAGAAATACAACCACCTAAAAACTGGGTTTTTAGGATCAAGTAGGGCTGGGCGGTATATACCGCACAATATATTATGCGCATCTCATCAGTAAAGCCGGTTCTTTGATTAGCGCTAAA
>JAUCMT010000051.1:10903008-10915097 GCA_032357475.1 Enteromius thamalakanensis
ACTTTTATTTATATAGCGCTTTTAACAATACAGATTGTAGCAAAGCACTGAACATTATCAAATAGAACAACAGAGTAGTGGTAATGTATAATGACGAGACGCCTGATTTACAGTGATTATCGTTGTCTTGACTACAGAGACCGTCTCTGCATTTGATAAATAAAGTTTAAGCCCGGCAGCACAATAGGCTCGGCCTGTGAGAGCGGACGAAAGCCCACCTGCCTCGGATGGAAGTCGTGACTGGCCTCGACAAGCCGAAGCGCAGCGCAGGCATTACTGCACGTACCCCCTGGCTGCACCGCCATCAAGAGTGGCGAGGGCCGAAGAGCCAAGGCGCAGGCGTGACAAGTACACCCAGGTGCCTCGCCGCGGCAGTTGAAAAACTATTATAGTTTAACAAGCTGCCGCGGGAAGGACGCGAGGGGGGTGAGACGTCTCGCAAACGAGAGGCGGGACCTCAATGTAGCCAAAGTCATCCATTTGCAATGAGCCGTCGACTAGCCACAAACGCTGCTTCCGTGTGCTTGTGACCCAGGCACGTGAGACAGCATTCGTGACCATCCAAAGAAGTGAGAAAACTTCCACATCCAGAAATGCACGGTCAGCTCGACATTCCATAGAATGTTTTCACCAACCGTGGAAAAATTTTTCCCAGTTTCCCAGGAAAGTCCCTTCGCGGCAACTCCGTGCACTCAGAGGTCTTTGTTCACTTGATTTGCAAGATGACTGGTACAGCCAACCTTTAAAAAGGCTACCAGCCTGCAGGATCCGCAGACAGTCGCACCAGGGAAATGCAGTCAGACGAGAGAGCAAGATCGCAGGAATTTTTGAAGGTAGGACGCTCTCTCTATCATTCTCCAGAACTCGCTGATGGGGTCTCCTAGATAGCTCAGAACGGCAAAGGCTCTGAAGCAAAATTCTGCATGTGCACTGCGCCCGTGCCCTTTTATACTCACACAGTGATGAGGTGCACCTGAGCACAATCAAGTGTATGCTAATGTTCATTGGCTTTTTGTATAAAGCTCAAAGGCGGTTGGTCTCTCTGGCGAGTTCCCATAAGTAACGTCGAATTGATTCAACTGAAAGGGTAGCTAAAGTTCTGTGAACTAAAGTTTTTTTATTAACAGCATTAAAACCAAAGATTAATAAAAACTGTAATATGTTTATAAGTTAATACATTTTACACCTTACTGTAAAGTGTTACCAGTATTTGTGTTGTTGTTTTGTTTTTTCTTTTATAATTACCATTTTGTTGTTTGTTGATGTTGTTTTGAAGTACACGGACACTTACAAAAATTCTTTGTTGAGAATTAATAATTGGAAGGGAGGGATAGTTTTTATGCACAGAAATTAAATTTGACAGTCAGATAAGCACTCTTCACAACTATAAACAGGAGCCATCCTTCACATCCTTATCCTTATAAAATAACTATGCTACCTCCAATGCTATCTTAAGTTACAGTCATAGGTCAAAACCAAACAAAAACACGCACACCTGAACCAGCTGGGCCTTTGTATTTAAAGTTTAAAGTGAGTTGAATTTTTGGAGTACATAAGAGAGACATGGAACAAAGAGAGGACTCACCAGGGGCCCGGACAGGCGCAGGACGTGGTAGAGCTCCTCTCTGTAGGCCAGGGGAACCCAGCGACGCACAAAGCTGCAGTGGAAGAGTTTAGAACTAGGTGCTGTTGCCTCAGTGATTTGTTCATGGCTTGCCAGGGACCCGCAAACTTCAGGCATCCGAACTTTATCCATTCAGCCGTTGAGTGCAAGAAAATAAAAGAAAAGGATGAAGAGAGATCAGGACAGAGACAATGAGCAATTTAGGAACGAGACGACTTCTCTCCAGCAGTGATTTTCCAAAAATGTTGTTATTGGTCCATGGAGGCAAAACCAATCAAATTAAATAGTGCTGAGACACCGATTAAGTAACCTGCTGCCTTCAGTAACTGAGAAAACCTAAGAAAGGCAGGTCACAAGCAAGCTCTTTATAATTCCCTGTGTGGAGTACAGCAGCTCTGAGGGGGGCTGTAAGGGGCGGCTTAGCCTTTCATACTTCTTAAACGCAGCAGTAATCTTATCAGGAATGCCTGTGTAAATAACAGATTGCTGTTCCTTTGAGGAACCCATGCCAAAGCATTGCTTTCTAAGTTGTCAGTTTTCTTAACGCAGCATAATGAGCAGAAAAGGTTTACTTTGGAACAGATGATCCCAAAAATGTCTAACCTGTAAAGTAATTGCTGAAACACTTCTAGACTGTTTTCACAAGGATAATATGTGATCCTGCTGGGGTATATTTGTGCATTGCATGGGCCATAAATATATATATTGTAAATTATATACAGTAAATATATTAAAATATATTAAAACTTTATTTTTGATTATTTATGTGCATTGCTAAGAACTATATATGTGTGTGTGTGTGTGTGTGTGTGTGTGTTAATATGTATGTTTTTCTTTTTGCACCCTCAGATTCCAGATTATATATTTCAACTAAATACTGTCCTATTCTAATAGTGGTCCAGGGTCATATAAGTGTTATAAAGTGTTTATTTAGCTTATTTATTCTGCAAACTGACCTAAATCATTCAGACCTAGTATATCATTATTTGTAATATACTGGTACATTACATCTTGGTAGCTTACTATGGATCTCCTGCACATCATGGTTGGCATATCACATGCAACCTTTGGCCTCTCGGTTTAACAGTAATGCTTAACCTCTGTCAACCTAAGTCTTGCACAACATGTGTTGATTATTCAATAAACTTTGAAACTAGTCAGAAAAGTGACGTTTTGAAACTAGTCAGAAAAGTGTGTTCAAATATTACTAAATACATTTTTTGCTGCTGAAAAAGATTAATAATATAATAAGATGTAATGTTAAGAATAAAACTGTTTTAATGATATGTTGAAAAAGAAATGTTGAATTATTGTATGTACAAACATATTTAATATTCAGTATTAAAGAAATGTCAGGATCTAACATAAAAAAGGGGGATATATTTTGCCATGTAATTTACATTATGTGTGTATATATCTATGGCTATCAATTTAAAACAACCTTTAGTCTTTCCTGTGTATGTTAACTGTGTCTTATCTGATATGCAGTAAGAAATGAAGACTGAAAGGTGAGATGGGGAATAATATGCATTGTAATAGAATGCATTGTAATAAATGAGAATAAATGGAATGAAAGTTGTTTAATAAAACAGTTGATCTTCTCTTACACATGCATGCCACATGCAGTATGCACAAAAGCATAGCCTACATACTATTTTGTCTATAGTATGAATATTAACATGAATACACTAATATAAACTTCTCGATTTATCTCCACTGAATGCTCATTCATCAACCTTTGAGGTGATTCCACTGAACAGCTCTACAATGCATTCTACAGTTCATATTGCTGCTGTTTAAACGTAAGTACAGTTTTATATGTAATGACAAAAAAGTAAAAAAAGAACAAAAAAGAACAAATACATACATAGGGAAATGACAATGTAAAAGTTAAATTAAGACTTGAAGAGTTTAAAACAAACAAACAAACAAGCTGACTTAAAGATAAAATGAATTATTGTACCAGGCACTGTACAGAACAGGTTCTGTACTAATCAAAGAAACTAATTATTGACACTGATCATGTGACTGATTATACTGTACAGAGAGGGCCACATGCTTTTGCCGTCTTAGAAGATGCTCTTTATATCATATCCTTTTTTAAATGAACACAATCTTGTAAGCTTAATTGCTCTTTTTTTCAACTGAACTTGTATTATTAATAGACCTGTATTGTGTATAATTGAACGCATTTAATATTAGCAGTGTTTGAGTGTGTGTGTGTGTGTGTGTGTGTGTGTCCGTGCGTGCGTGCGTGTGCGCATGAGAGAGAGAGCAACCTGATCTCACAGAATTGCGTGAAATAACCACGAAACTCTTAATGCATAATTCCATGTAAGTATCACGTAATGAGCGAAAATTTTGTGATACTACCATGTAAAAGATTACAATGTAATTGAGAGAGGGAGAGGGATACATCAGTCAAAATAACATATTTTGGTGTCTGTAGGCTTATAAATAAATAGGCAAACATTGATTTTGCTATTCCTTTCTGAACCTGTGATATCTGTAAATTTTATCTACACTTTAAATTTGACCAGTAACATCATTAACTTACAGTGATCAAACTAGACCCCCTGGTGGATAATATCATTCTATTATGTAAACCACATAATAAATCTTTTGTTTTTAAATTGGGGCAAAATGTGTAACCTACAACATGCATTATAAAATTCCGTAACAATTCAGTTTCAACCACCTTTTTATGTTAACAAATATGCCATTACATACAGTACAGAATATAATAGTATTTGTATCAGATTTGTATTACTTTATCTTTATTTCCTGTACATGTCCGTAGAATTATTGCCCAGTGTCACCTTCACTTAACACAGATATCACTTATAAACACTGAAGGAATGTATGATTAATTTTGGGTTGGGACATATATTTTTATATTTACTGCTTTTGGCATTGACATCCATTATAGAACATTAAATTTCTCTTATCACAGATGATTTATGGCTAGGAGACTATATCTTTATAGGATTTCTCTCTTTTTATGCTTCCCATTCCTTCTGGGGAGATTGTGATAACACTTTAAAGCCATTCAGTCTATTTTTGCACAACACTAAAAGGTCTGTGACCGTGAGGGGAGGTGATTTCAATTCCTGTTAAATGTTGTAAAGCGACATAATATAAAGCATTGGTGTGAAGACACAAACCTCCCCAGACTTCACACAATCTTTGGATTTGCCATTTTCCAGAGATCTGTTAATTAGAGTGGTCTGCACAAAGCTTTGGTAAGTACAAAGGGGCTCTGAATTTTTGAGAACGCAATTATTTCATATATTCTGTTAATAAAATCAAATGATTAAAGGACTTTGCAACTTGCAGGAATTATTAAAAGCATAGTGCACAATGAAAAAAAATGTTTTTTTAATGTACTGTATCTGGTGAAAATCAATAGGATCCAGTGTTGTTTAACACCCCACCGACACTAAGTTAAAAGATTATTTTCTTAAATATATCTGGCAAAATATAAATTCAATTGAAAACTATTTCCATAAATTATTCCATAGATCAGATTTTCATACATTTTTCCAAACTTGTTTAGATGTCTTTTTGTTATTCAGGATATCTGGCAGACGTCCAAAGATGAAAGTATCGGTTAGTGTTTCTCTGCTCCTGCTGTGCCTTTTCTGTCGCGTAAAAGGTAATGTATAACAATGTTTTTAAATCCTGATGCTTCCAAGGATTTTTACCAAATGTTACCAGTTGTTTTTAGTATTTTTAAAGTGTTTTAAACTGTCAAGTATTATTATGTGACAAATACAGCGTATTAACATTACTGCAAAGGCTTTAGTTTCTTATGTCTGAACAAATAGTTAATTATCTCTAAACAGCAGTCACCATTGTGTCATGTCCACTGGCCACTGGGAACTTTATTCGGACTGAGGTTGAGAAAACTGTCACTCTGACTTGTATGACTGATGAAGGTATCAACCCATCCAACCAAAATGAATTGCAGTGGTTACGCAATGATGTCCAGATAAACCTGGCAGAAGAAAACCGCCAGTCCCCAAGTAGTCTTTGTGTACAGACTGTGACCAAAGAGGACGACGGAGTTGTCTTTATCTGTCAGCTGAAGGGCAATGCGAGTGTAAACAGCTACATCGAGTTTGATGTCCAGTGTAAGTTTAATGTTTAGAATACTTAGGGCAATATAAGTAAACAAAAACATCTTGAAGGGTTAGTTGGCTGGTTTGAGTTCCATTTCATTTAAGTTCAGTAGTTTCAGAATGAACTCCATAAGGAATCTATTTTCGTTAAATATACCTGTACAATCCAATGTTATATTCATTTTTACAATTTCATTGCAATGACAATGGACCTCAAACCCTAAACAGCAACAAAATTTTAAGCAATAAAAATGCTTTAAATTAGTTATTAATATAAGCATTTTAAATGACTATATAATTTAAAATGGGCATTGGAGTGGAACATTCCTCAAATATTCCTCAAAAGTAAATTGGAACAGAACTAAATAAAAACACTTACAATGTATATACTGCTGCATTATGCGAGAGGCTGGTGAAATTTTTTTTTTCTCTCTTTGAGTCGTGCCAAAACAAAACAGAAAGAAGAATTGTTAGGAACTGTTTTATTTTAAGCTTTGTATGCCATTATATTACAGATGCCCCAGACCTTAATGACACTAAGGAAGTATTTGTTGAAGAAACAAGTGATGTTGTTCTGTCCTGTGATGTCCGTGCCAAGCCACCTGTAACTGTAGCTTGGAAAAAGAATGGTGAAATACTGGATCTGATCTCTGGCAGTTACAAGACAACCAATAATGGCATTACTGCTCAGTTATCAATCACTAAAGCTAAGCGCGATGCACATCAAGGAATGTACATCTGTGAAGTAAATTCATCTGTCTTTGGAATTATGGGCAGGACCTTTAATGTTACGGTTGAAGGTTTGTGGTCCTGTTTTATGCTCATTTGACCTGGACTTTTTGTACTCTGTTTTACTTTTATAATTTATGTTTAATTATGTTCCATTCTTGAAAGGTAAATTTAATATTCTTCTCTCTTAGATAAAGTGGTAGGGTTCCCTTTAGGACCCACAATTGCTGGAGTGGTGGTGGTTGTATGCACAATTGTATTCGCTCTCATTTCTAGGAGGAATAAAATTATAAAAGTAAGTAAGCTTCATTTATGATTAACATTATGAGTTAAAAAAACAAAGGGCATGTTTAAAATAAAAGTAGCCTATATAGCATTTTTTATTTATTTATTTATTTTTAATGTTGGAAACATTTAAAAAGGCTTTGTCTTTTTGGTGTCCTACAGTGCATTAAACCAAATTAAAAATCTCCACATGGAATTGTAATTTTCAAGAATTCAAACCACAGCATGGAGAAGATCAGACATGTAGAAGATGAAACTGGACCGCAAATAGCTATTACTTAAATGGCAAATGGCACACCAATCTTATATATAATTTAGTAATTTAAAAACTAAAATCTCTTTCATTCCTGTTTAGCCTTTGTTTTGTTATTGCTAAATTAGAATATGAAAAGATGTATGTTTAACAACCCTTGTGATTTTTTTTTGTTGATGATTTAATTTTAGAGTTCCTCTCAGATTATAATGTTATTGAGCAATTGCACTAAAAAGACATACTTTCTCTCTGAGCCTGCAAAGACACTCCTAGATTGATGGCTGTGTTTGTTACAGACACAGTAAAATAATGTAATTAAAGTGAATTGCAGGATATTTTACATTCTCCAGGGCAAGATTTTTATTGTATAAATTGGCCTCTTAAATGTACCTATAAGTCATTAACCTTTAACCATTGACTCATATAACAAGCGATATGTGGTTGGCAATTTTGCTTTGTACATTGTGATCAGGTTTAATGCTAGGACAAATAAAAATTGCCCTTCAAGGAAAAGATTTGAGGAACCCAAATTTAGAATGTCAAAAAAAAAAGTTTTGGGAATATTTTGGCATGTTATACATTTTAAAAGACATTTTAAAGTCAGAGAGGCCAGATTGAGGTGGTTTGGACATGTTCAGAGGAGAGATAATGAATATATTGTTAGAAGGATGCTGAGATTGGAACTGCCAGGCAGGAGGTCTAGAGGAAGACCAAAGAGGAGATTTATGTATGCAGTGAGAGAGGACATGAAGTTAGTTGGTGTGAGAGAAGAGGATGCAGAGGATAGGGTTAGATGGAGGCAGATGATTCGCTGTGGCGACCCCTGAAAGGGAACAGCCGGAAGACAAAGAAGATACATTTTAAAAGACTCCTAGTTAGCTTATTCATAACAAACATGGTTATTTCTGGGGGGTGCTCAAGAAAGCAAGGTTAATTTACCATCAGCTAAACCCTGATCTCTCGGTTGATCAAACTAAATCTTTCTTACTTGAGGTAGGCTAGTTCCAAAAAAAATCTACGAGTCTCTATGTAAACTGACAATTAGTGTGCTGTTTCTTTCTTCTTCTTTTTCTTCTGTTCAAAGGTTATTTACATACTTAGTGTATATTGCCACCTAACTGCTGGTTGTGCAATCATTTTTAATCCTTAAGAATAAGAATTGTATTCTTTCTTTGATGCATATTATATAATAAATCATATATGTTTTGTATTATAAAAATACATTATAGAAATTGCACATCTGTGTGAGATATTAACATAAACAATACATATATTATATTTTATATATTTCAATTATTTCAATATCATTCAATATCACATGAAGTGATGTTTTTTATTAAAAATCAGCATGATTATTGTGATATTGATTTTATACAACATTATAATAACTTAAAAATGTATTAGCCAAATTGGCTGGTGAGCAAATATGTTAAAAGGTAAGTTCATTCATAATTCACAATTCACACTTTTTTCATCTTCAGAACACAAATTAAGATATTTTTTAATGATATTATAGAGCAATCTCTTCCGCTCTTCTCTCTAGAAATATGGCACATAGTCTTAGATATAGTGCATTTATTGGTGTTAGGAGGATAGCCACTTGAAATGAAACATCTCGTTTTCGAGGGGGTCCTCAAACAAAAAAACAAAACAATACAACACATATACTTTCACACTCATCAAAACTCTCTCATCCCACCTAAGCAACCCTAACCATCCAACACACTCAATATTGAAAAAACAAATACAAGTAATCAAGATTCACATGATAAAACATACACACCTAAGGATAACATTTACAGCAATACTTTTCTTGCAAATAGGTGAAGAGCAATGTTTTAAATTAATACAAAGATGAGATAGATCTTAGAGACCCGGGCAGGCTATTCTATTCAGAAGGAGCTTTAAATTTAAACGTTTGTCTACCTGTCTCTTTGGAAATGCTTGGCACTATGAAAGATAAGTACTCAGTATGTCTTAATCTATATCTAGGTCTAAATGGAATTAAATATTCCTTCAGGTAAGGAGCATAAGCATAGTACACACATTTAAAAAGAACCAGGTACCAGGGATTCTGTCTTCTAGCTTCTGGTGATAATAGGTTCAGTGAGTCATTCAATACAAAGTGATGAGTAGTGAAAGGACATCTCAACAAATATTATTGAAAACAACAATTAGAGGCTTCAAGTTTGTTTCTAAAGTGTTTTGGTAAACAACATCTGCATAGTCTAATAGAGGAAATATTAACTGTGACACAATCCTTAGCCTAGTAATTTGAGTGAAATAATAAATAGAGCGATAAAGTATTCGTAGGTTACAATTAATCTTCTTCACAACAGAATTAATATGACATCTAAAAGAAAGCTGTGAATCCAGCCAAAAGCCAAGGTATTTGAATTCAGCAACTTGTTCAAATGGAGTATCATCTGGAAATTTGAGTGGAAGATTATTACTTTGATTCAAGAAAGCTGATCTAGTAGCAAATAGCATGCTATATGACTTTTTCTTATTTAGTAATAAATGATTGGACTGGAACCAGCGTTGAATAGCATTAAAGTTAGATTGTAGAGAAGATTGAGTCTTGGAAACCAGGACATTAGATGAGTATATCACTGTATCATCAGCATACAAATGAATACTACAGTCTGAACAGATTTGTGGAAAGGTCATTTATAAATAAAGAAAAAAGAAGAGGCCCCAGAGAAGAACCCTGGGGGACACCTTTCTCCATTATCAATGACTGAGATGTACAACCATTTAAACAGACACGCTGATGTCTACAGTGAAGATAAGAGTTAAACCAAAGAAGAGAATATTTAGAGAGGCCTATTGCGTATAATTTATCAAGAAGCAAGTAATGGTCACCCATGTCAAAGGCCTTAGAAAGATCTATGAATATTGCGCCAGTAGACATATTTTTGTCAATTGCAGATGAAACGTCGTTAGTAAATTTTAAAAGAGCAGTGGATGCAAAAAAATTTGGCCTGAAACCAGATTGGTTAGGTGACAAAATAGCAAAGTAATTAACATATTTAAATAATTGTTTAAATATTAAATAATATTTTTTCAAATACTTTTGTTACTCTACTAATAATAGAAATTGGTCTATAGTTATTAGGGTCAAGTGCATTGCCTCCCTTATATATTGGTGTTACTCTGGCAGACATCCACATTGATGGTGTGGTGTAATTAGCTGCGTGTGAGCTTGCACTCTCTCTCCTTTGCGAGCAGGCAGGATATGGAAGCAGTAGTTGCACGAATAAACATTTATTGGATGTGAAACAAAACAAAGGAATTGCGGAGAGCTTCGCAGAGCAACATGAAACAGACATAAACGTACGCTAGACGCTAGACAATACACAGGGAATCAAATAAATACAATGACTAACCAACAGACAAGGGAAGACACCTGGAAACATGGCTGCATGGGAGTGAACAGAGGAACACATAGGAAGATGAATGAAAACAAAACACAGAGCACGTCGACAAGATAAACACAATGACAGGACCAGGTGACGGTGTTACAAAAACAGTTCAGGCCATGGTACCTCACAGTTATCATAAGATTCAAACAGTTCAGGCCATGGTAACTCACAGTTATCAGAGGGTTCAAACATTTCAGGCCATGGTAACCCACAGTTATCAGAGGGTTTAAAAATTTCAGTCCATGGTAACTCACAGTTATCATAAGATTCAAACAGTTCAGGCCGTGGTAACTCACAGTTATTAGAGGGTTCGAACATTTTAGGCCATGGTAACTCACAGTTATCAGAGGGTTCAAACATTTCAGGCCATGGTAACTCACAGTTATCAGAAGGTTCAAACATTTCTGGCCAAGGTAACTCACAGTTATAAGAGGGTTCAAACATTTCTGGCCATGGTAACTCACAGTTATCAGAAGGTTCAAACAGTTCAGGCAATGGTAACTCACAGTTATCAGAGGGTTCAAACATTTCAGGCCATGGTAACTCACAGTTATCAGAGGGTTCAAACATTTCTGGCCATGGTAACTCACAGTTATCAAAGGGTTCAAACATTTCAGGCCATGGTAACTCACAGTTATCAGAAGGTTCAAACATTTCTGGCCATGGTAACTCACAGTTATCAGAGGGTTCAAACATTTCAGGCCATGGTAACTTACAATTATCAGAGGGGCCAAACAGTTCTGGCCATGGTAGTTCACAGTCATTCGATTTAAAAGATTCAGAACCTGGTGATTCACAGTCATTTGATTCAAAAGGTTCAGAACAGGGTGATTCACATTGATTATATTCAAAAGACTCAGAACACGGTGATTCACAGTCATTCGATTTAAAAGTCTCACCTGGCCGTAAATCCTGAACTGGGACAGGCACTGGATCAAGATTCAGTGAGTCCGACTCGGTCACAGTCTGTGATGGCTCGCGGGGCAGAAATAACGGGTCGATGTCCGCAACTAGAGGTGGCGGCGCGCAGGGCTGTAACGGCGGATTGACGTCCGCAGAGATGTCCGGAGTTTGCTGCTCGCTCTCGAGTGAAGTGTGGGGTGACGACGGAAAAGCTGGACTTGTGGGACTTCAGTGATCAGAAGCAATCCTTCCACATGTGCTCGGACTGTCACTAGGCACAAGAAGACAGCCGTCCTCCAACTCAACCCCGTAGTATCCAGGAATTCGATGGGGCTGAGACAACGAGCCACATTCTTAAAGAGCACAATAATCACAGTGTCCTCAAAGTCCACCTCCTCGGTGAGGAGGTAAAACGCTGCCACAAAGTCCTCGAAAGAAAGACCACGGCAGCTCAGAGTAGCGAGTTCCCCAGCAAACGCCATCTCTTCTTTGGGTGTTCTGTTCTGTCACAAACCGGTGCTGTTCTGACTCGCGCTTGTGCTTCCTCGTGAACATGGAAGACTCGAAGCAGGAATATAATCAGTACAGATATTTATTAATAAACACGAAACAAGAAAACGGGGAATACGTCACAAGCTATGCAGAGCTGGACCGCACACATGAAACGTTAAGAGAACACGAAGAACAAGACAACAGGCAGGCTTTAAATACAAACATAATTAGACACAGAAACAGGACACCTGGAACCA
>JAUCMT010000051.1:10941156-10963874 GCA_032357475.1 Enteromius thamalakanensis
CTCGGCCCTAGCTACAGGCTCTAATACAGTGATACTGTAAGAAGGCATATTTCTGTGGCCAGGAAATATCACTTCTTTATTACACTATGTGTTCGCTGAACGGACAGATTAGTTCATGGTAATTTCTGCTACAGTACTACTGGATGCTATTAAAATAAAAATTAAATTAAAATATTTAATAGTAATGGTTTATATACATATCTATATTTCCCTTATTGAGCTTAAAATATGTTACATTTGTTTAGTCTGTATTCCTATAAAACACAGGTTTCACCATGTTTGCGTTTCAGTACAGTAACAGTAAAAGTAGTAGACAGGAATTACAAAACCGTGAATAATATTTTCAAATATTTAAATATTTTTATCCAAGGTTTTTATATCATACGGTCTGAATCTCATACCGGCCCATGCCTACTCGTCAGTGAATAACGGCTCTGCATAGTGAATGCAGCTCAATGTAAGAACATGTACCTAATGGAATTTACTGCTGATTACAGAACCGGCTTTACTTGGAGCAACATAGGAAGGAAGGAAGGAAGGAAGGAAGGAAGGTGCGTTAGTTACAAGTTGATGTAAAAGAGGCAGTTTAATTTTATTTACACAGCTATATTTATATTTATTTACAGCCAAGAAAAACTCTCCTTTCTAAACATGTTTGGTTAGTTTGTTTGTTTTTCTTTATTTGTGGCTGTAAAGTGCAATAAGAATACACAAGTGAATAAAAGTTAAATACCAAAGGAATAATAATCGTCATTATTAATCATGATAAAAATTTTGAGCAAAATAATCGTGATAAACATTTTCTGTTATCGTGCAGCCCTAGATACTCCCATCCATAGAATGACACAATCAATCACAATACATACAAGAACCAGTAGCATTTCACAACAGCATGATGGGACTGGTCACTATGGCTGATGCCTGTCACCGAATTACATTGGTATCACTTCTAGGGCTGAAACGATTCCTAGAGTAACTCGACTCCAAAAAAAATATTGAGGCAAAGTCCTCTGCCTCGAAGACTCTAATTAATTTTACATTAATTTTCACAATGAACCGGAGCAGGACTGTCACCCGAGACCAGGTGAATTCAGTGTATTGTTAAATCAATGCAATTGTTGAGATGGGGCGGTTAAATAATGTACATTACTGTACAATACAATACTGCAAAGCCCATGTGGCGCTTTCACTCGGCCGCCGGAGAGAGAGTCAAAGTAGCAGTTATTCATTTTAAATGTAAGCTGGCGACGCAGCGCGTCATGGACAGCGAGAGCATTAAGTAGAGTTCAAATCAGCTATGACGCTTTTCGGCAGCAACCCGTCATAATGCAGAAGTTGGCAGGGCGGCAAGAGCAAATTTTGACACTCTTACCGGCGGCGGTTACACTATACCGGAATATTTATCAGCTAATACCACGGCTACTTATCAAAGCAAAAGGTTTACTGTGAAAAACGTGGTGAATGGCTTTTACCATTAAACATACGTAATGTCCTACTTTTTCAATACCATGGCTTGGATGTATAATGTTACTTGATACTGAACTACTGAATTGCTGTAATCATGCATCTAAGTCTAATGAGCCCAATACAACATGTATGGTAATTTAGTTTGATTGCAATGTTTTTAAATGCACAGCCATGTGCATTTAAACATTGTCTCAAGAAGAAACTTGAAGAAGAAACTTCATAGCCAAACAGACAAAGACTCATAAGAACAACATTCTAAAAGAATCTTGAGTTCTCCTCGTAAAAACAGTTCATGCGTCGTTAAACTGATCAATGACCACCTCGGACACCTGAGTGTCTGGACCCATCCCCTAGTCTCTCTCTCACGGGATGTTAAACTGCCAAGGAATCAGAACAGAACAGGGAACGTATTGTCAAGAGACATTCAAGCCACAGATGGCCAGTGCAAGAGACGTTCAAGCCACAGATGACCAAGTGCACTTTGACCACACCAGTGTAAATTCATAATCAGATAAATACGAGCATCTAAATTATACGTTGAGACAACTTTCTAGACCTCCAGTGACCCCGAGTCAGAGCACTCACACTAGCCCCGCCTTTCTTAGGAAAAGGCTTTTGCCCACGGACAAAAAAACGATGGAATGTGTGCATAGACAGTCTTAAAAGGGACAATAACTTTGCTTATTGCCAATAAAGCAAAACTATGTATAGGTTCACAAATAATTTATTATATATATGCTATATGGTGTGGTGTTTATGATATTGAGTATCTATGTATATCACGTATCCGTATTATTGGGTAAATGAAGTTTAATTGTTACTTCATGTATGAAGTATAAAGGTATGTTGGGTATGTAACAGAAGTTTGTAATACCAGTAATTCCATGATGGGAATGAATGTTCAATATTACAGATCAGTCAGAAGTTATACAATTTATAACTTTATCCAACACACTTTTTAAAACATTCCTTTTGCAGACCTTGGGTTAATGTATGTTCATTTATGTACGACAAAAAAAACAGAGGGCAAAGACCCGCCCCGTACATCCGAACTGATTGGAAGACCCCACTCATGGACTCAGCCCACAGGTTAAAACATGCAACCCAGGAACTTTACAGTGTGCGTAGACCGTGTGCGTAACTCTGCATAAGTGTGCTGAAAGATGTGAGGAAACATCTCCTCTGTGCGTGTTCTTCAAACAAAGACAACCATCAGCTATGCATCAAGGATGAAGGCGACGGCAAACCAGCGGAGCAACTCAGAGAAACGCGAACCCGTGACCCAGCCTGCTTGACTGACAAAGCTACCCTGCTCTCAAAGGAGAAAACTAACGATAAGGTTTTGTACTAGTTCGATGGTCACGAATCAAATGTAAAACTAACAAAATACACTAGAAAAATGCTGCATCATAGTCTAAAAAGGCTAGCGTAGCTAGTAAATTAGCGAGCATGTTGGTGACATCGTCTCCAGAAGAAAATTGTAGGACCTCATAGCTGAACAGACAAAGACTCATAAAAACAACATTTAAAAAGAATCTTGAGTTCTCCTCCTAAACAGTTCATGAGTTGTTGTGCTAAACGCTTGGATGGGTGGCTCAACAGAGTGTATTCCAGAGCTCGCAAAATTTCAAAATCTCTGGTAGCCCTTCGGGCAGGCACTCTTTAGTTTTTGGTGGCCCAAAATAAATTTAAGTAGCCCAAAGGAAAAAATATATATATTTTTAATGTATTAACAAATTATTATATGTATTAACAAAACATCAATCAAAAAAAATTTTAAAACAAAAATTACAACAACTGTATAAAATAGTCAAATTACAATCAACTCAAATATTTTGTTCTAACTGAACAGAAATTTCTATGCACTTGTAACAGCCGTGTTGAATATCCAGGGCCACTGCTGGACAAATGGGTCCCTAAGCAGAATAGTATTGTTGTGCCCCCTCCCTCAAAAAACAAAAAAACACCTACTAGCCTATATGGGGTCAAAATAGAACTTTCTATAAATATAAAAATAAGTAAATTAATGAATTGTAATTACATTGTTTTATTTATAAATTACAATTGTAGCCCAAGATAGAAACTATATGATTTTATATATTATATTATAACACAGTGTGATTGATTTTATGGTCTTAAGCATTCAGAAATCACACAAAATAAAACGTCCACGTTTTTGTTGAATAAATTAAATAGGCTGTAGCATATTATATGATATAATTATCAGGCCTTTGGGGCCCTTTGCAGGCATTGTATTATATCATGTATTTTTACAGTGTTATTCAAAGAAACCATAATTAAACCATATACTGCCTCGTTTTTATATAATACATTTTACGTCATGAAAACTGCAATGTTAAGTCAAATGCATTGTTGTTGAGGGTGAAATCACCGACAATAAAACACATTAGTCTACTAACGTCAGTCAAAAAATGTTTCACAGGGTTATAAACGTATACCTGAAATTAAAGCACCGGCTTCATCTCATTATTTTTTTTCCTATCTCTTCGCCGGGTTGCGCAGATGTCTTTTCCCTTACATTGCCTAGTTGCCCATCAATTATGACTATTTGAATTGAAGCGCAAACATAGGTGAGAGGGAGCGCGCGCGCGAATATATACCTATGAGTCCACCTTCATTATTCTACATTAGCAGTGTTTGTAGCTGGTTTGTAACCAGACCGATGAATAAACACAACAGACTAGTAAATTGCGGTCCAGGCGCGTGCTCCTGTTGAAACCGTCCATACACAGTTCGCACGATCACAAAGTGAAAGTAAAAAAACAAAAAAAAAACCAAGCGTGAATTCAAACGTGATTTCAATACTTAACCTAATTGACAGTGGCTCCCCGATGCCCGAAAATTACATGATTATTAAAACATATTTGTGAAACAATGCAAAAGCATTTCTTCCCTATATGATAGCCCGACGGGCAGGGCTGAGATGGGCTAGTGATTTTGCGAGCCCTGTATTCCATACTTCAATTCAGTATAATCATATCTGTGCAAATCTGTGATTCATTTACATAGATCCACCAAAATAAATTAAGTAAATTAAATGTAAGAAATATTTCCCGTTTACTTTTAATTCTAACAAACTCAAGTTGCAGAGGGAATGGTGGATGATTCCTTGTCGATGACACAACTTGTTTCTGAACTAGCCAAGCACGGAAAAGTCCTAAAGGAGGACATGGCTGCCCTGATACTGAATTCAGTTAAACCTCTGAAAGCAGAAGGAGAAACATGGCAAATTCTTTCTAGAGTCGAAAAGGCAAAAGGGACAAAGACAAATTTTTCTGAAAAGCTACCTATCCAGTTCTCCTTTAGTGACACAAGACCAGTGTGGAACACAGCAACGTCATGCGAGTGTGTAACTGCGATAGAGACAATATACCAAAATCTTTTCAGTTGAAAACCCATGGTTAAACAGGTCTACTGGTATATTGCACACATCAACTTACCATGGTACAACAGAGTACAGTGGCACAGCACTTGAGAATCTCTGTACCATACAACTTCTGAACTGTACATTTCAAATCTTCTAAAAGTCATTCATTAGCTTATAATAGGAACAGACAAAAATGTAAGTATCAAATGTTATGCTACTTTTTGTTCATCCTTCATGGGGCTTGACAACCCCAAAAACCCAGTTCTGAAAGAGGCAATACATTCACTTTGGTTTAGTTATAAAATTTCTGACCTGAGCCCCATCTCTGTCTCTAGACTCTCCACTTGTTTGCTGATAGAGGCCTCCAGCTCACCCTGGCCTTCCAACTCTGAAATTGTCAGTGTACGACGCTGAGGAGGAAAACACCAAAAACACAATTCAAATGCATTCAATTATATTGTCCATGGATTTCAATTTGGGTAAACACAAGGATTAGTATAATTAAAAAGAAAAGGCTGTCAAAGAGAATAATGGACTGTTTAAGGCATATTAACCAATTTTGTATTTACAATTGTTCTGCTTTTTCAATCTTTTGTTTAACGATTTAAATTCTCAAATTATTTTTCGTACACCAATTGAAAGCCTAAGCGATCAAATCAAATAGAGCACCACAAGCTTGTGGCAGTGCCCTTGCATGACGACCATTTATGATCATCATACTACACTATAATGTAAAAAATAAAACAAAACACCACATTCCAAAAATAACCATCATTAAAGGAGTAATACAAAGCCAATTTTCCACCAGCTTATATGCTTTTTTAGGGTCTTAATGGAAAGTTTGTAATATAATTCAAGTAAAATTTCTCAAAGATAGTGTAAAAAACGCTCATTTTACCCTGTCAAAAACAGCTCTTTAGAAATCACTCTGTTCTGTGTACTTCCCCTTTAAATCTCAGGTCTGAGGTAAGACACCAGTTCAGTCTGTGTGACACGCTGCTGTCAATCATGCAATGGCATTTTGAGAATGGCTTGATTTCAGAAGGGGTAACTTATTTTTATTAAATTAAAATAAAACTAATGGTGGATCTTTATCATTTGTGGTTGTGTACACACACTCCCAACACACAGTGCAAGTGGCACTGGATGACCCCTTTAATGATCTACATCTCACACGTATTTCACTTTCACACACACTGTAAGTCCTCTGCACAATATAAATACAAGTCTTACCCGGACTTTGGCTACAGGTCTCTCTCCTGCCTCCATCTGCTGGCGAAGCTGAGCAATCTCCTCTGCCAACATCTTTCTGTCATCCAGCAGGTCCTGTAGATGTCGGCGGGCTTCTTCTGTGCTCACAAGCACTTCTACTTCATTCAGCAACCAATTCTGAATCAATTTAAATGACAAAAAAAATTAATAAAAAATTATTCTAAGATGCAAAAACAAAGCATGTGTTTTTGCCTTGCCTAAAAAAATAAATAGTCAATATAAGAAAACAAAATGAAAAAAAAAAGCCAAAACAAACCATCTATATGAGGTACCTTGATTCTACTGCTAACACCCTCTGCTCCACGGTTCTGAACATCTTTGCGTTTCTCTGCAACTTCACTTCTCTTCTGAAGAGCATCTTTTAGACGTTTGTTAGCAGCAGCAGCCTGTTGATCCAAATTTTATATTATTACACCATACTTCACACGGGAACACTAAAGGGGTCAACTAGGACAACTTTAAAAGCACCCACAAATGACAGAGCACCCTCAGTTAAAGCTATATTAATAGTATATTGCATACTTTCTGAGCTATAAAAAATAAATAAATTCCAATTTATAGAAAGTTGTCTTAAGTTACCCTGAAACATTAAATGTATAACCATCATGATTTTTGTGTAACGGCTGTGACAGTTGTTCAGTCTGTTTAAACATTTAACCATTACTTTTACAAGACATTGCTTCTTTAAAAAAAAAAACAACAACATAAAAAAAACAAGGATTTGTAACAGTTGCTTGATCAGCAGGGAGACTAGAAAAATTGCCCCTTCTAGTCGATGGATAAAGATTTTAACAAAATATCACAGCTGTCTCATTCAAGAGAGGTATGCCCCACATGTAGGCCTGTCATGATACATACTTGTTTGTGATATTATTGTAATTTAAAGACAATAATATTGTCATTTTATGCCATTGACTATTATCGATGTAACTATCAAAATTTCACGGTATAGTAATACCTCGGTGTGAATGGCACGGCACGGTATTTATTGAATCATTTACATAAACGAAACTATTTAAAACAGCCTCAAAAAAAGTGTCAGAAGTGTTTATTAAACAGTTTACATGAACACTGAACATATCAATGGCTTACAAATTAGCCATCTATCTGTAATCTTTGAAACAGGAACTTAAATTTTAATAACAAAAAATTATTAAACCTTCCATACATCCAATTTAAAACCTGCTTTAGATTTCTAGATGACTTAATATATAATTTGCATATTCATTACGTCAGTGTGTCATGTTATCTTGCTTCTCTGTGGTCAGTTATTCAATGCCCCCTAATTCTCAATATAACTGTTTTTACTGATATTTCTAATGGTTTCTGTTGTCAGAAAAACGGAATGAATATGAAACAGTGACTGAAATGCACCCCGTTATAAGACCTACTGAACTAGCTCTACCTTACAAGATGTTAATCTAGATTAAAATCCTTATTTATAATCGTTTATAATTATATAATTATATTTATAATTCATAATAATGAAACCAAGTAAACATAAGATATAGACAATAGTTGCACTGTGATTTTGGCTCTATTTGCGTCTAAAATCGAGTTAGACGCAACATAATATCTATTTTAACTGAAAGCCCTGCTCCTTTCAGCCGCACACTGAATAGAACAGACGCAGAGAGAGGTGTGTGCGCGTCGAGTAAACAAGGGCTCGCTGAGGTTTGTCCAAGAAGTCTATAGATTTGTCGCTAGTCACTTTTAGGGAAAAATTTCGCCAAGGGGGTCTGAATAGTCGCTAAATAGAGACAAAGTCGCTAAGTTGGCAACATTGATCTGTAGCGACAACAACAGACCGCAAAGAATGATGGGGATGCTTGGGCTGATGGGAATTGTAGTTCCCGCTACCTCCCGTTCGCGCCATTTGCCTGAGCAAACTTTTCTCAGAAGACCTACACCGAACGATTTAAATGTTGCAAAACTTGTTTCTGGTAACTTGATTTATTTCTATAATCTTTTTCTAGACTTGCTGCGATAGAGGGTCTTGATGATGATACCACTGTTAAGACGCAACACCGGTTACATCACTTGCCCATCGGGACACCTACACCATCATTTATATATATTTTTTAAATAATAAACATCATTTAGTTCTGAGAAACGGCTGTTTAATGCAGCACATCAAACAAATGAAAGTCACACAGATTTAATTTATATCACTAGGGAAAGTCGTTGAGCTGGATGTCAAAAAGAGGGAGATGACAGAAGAGTTTCAAAACATATTGCAACCACACCTGCTAAAATATTTTTGGAAGCCTGACTTCTGCCCTCAAAATAAGTGATCATGGAAGTTAAAAAAACACAAATAAAATAAATAGATAAAGGTAAATACAAAAAACATTAGTTTCTCATTTATTTTTATTTTATTTTATTTTTTTAAATAAAAGGTTCTATGTTCAACACTGTATTTTGTTGTTGCTTGAATTAAATTGCCTCTAAATGTAAAAGTAAAATGTGCATGGTTCTTTTTTTAAACTAGGCTATTTAAAAGCAAAGAAAAATGCGGGGGAAAAAGAAATCTCAAATGAACTAAAAGCAAACAACTGCTTGTTGCCAAACTGCTGAAATTTTAAAAGCAAAAATAAAAAACGCACCACGCTTACAGGCTATTAAAAACTGAAGTGAGGAAAAGACAGAAAAATCAAAAGACCCCACACCATGGTGATACAGGTAACATTGATACCGGTAAGGTTGGTTCTGCTTCGTTTTACAAAACTAAGCGTTGCCTGGGTGGCGCAAGCTACGTATGTGTGGGACAAGACCCATTTGCAGTAGAGGCGTGTTTGTTTAGGTGATTTCAAATATCTACACTGGCTTCCAGAAATCACATACCCTGCCTTTAAGGTGTCTACACAAAGACTTGTTAGTCCTATTGCGCCATCAATTGGTTTACTAATGACTTATTTGGTTGCATGTAAATATAGCTTACTCTGAAGACTATGTAAAGTTATTTTACACATTACAAATAATTTAATTTAAGTTAAATTCTTTTTTTTCACAAGCAGATAGGATTTACAACAACAAAACTGCAATTGCAAATTACTTAAAATGTTGTAAAACATTTGAAAAAATAGCTCACCTCCTCTGTCTTGCGGCGGAGTACACTGGCCTGTTTCTGGAAGTCCCTCTCCAGTTTCAGCATTTCATACTGTCGTTTACGATCCTGAAATGTGAAATATAACATTTAATTTCCTAATAATCCTATTAATTTATAAATATAAAACAAATAAATTGTGACAGACGCCACCTGCAAACTAAAAAAAAAAGAAGAGACCAATTTAAAACCAAAACTCACTTTCTCTTTGAGCTGCAGGACTTCTTTATCTTTCTTTTGCTTCCACAAACGAAACTTCTCAGAGTCTTCTTTCATCTGTCTCATGAGCTGCACCCGTTGGGACTTCATAGCCTGCACAGACCAACCAGCACACTGTTTGAATACAACTCTGTATTTCCTAGGGTGGAAAAGATTAATGTGATGTTTGCCGATAAATCGTGATTTAAAAAAGTGAGTATTACCGTTTAAAGGCCCCCCCCCTCCATTATCCTATGGATGGGTTTTTGATTCCTTGCCGCTGTTGCCTATGCCTTGCATAGTTGTATGATTTTTTTTGTCTGTATTTTTTGACCATCACCAGCACATTTTGACATTTGACTGTGATAATTCTGATCATTTTGGTCATTATAATCATGATTAGATATTTTTTATACTGTTACATCCCTTGTATTTCCATAAATTATCTATTTATTTTAGTTGTTTTGTTTTATATTTAGATTTATTTTACCTGATTATTTGTTTTAAGAAACACTGATTCACTGACATTTTTTTAATGGTGCTATCACTTTACCACAGAAAGGATCCAGCTAAAACATTATTAGTAGTGGCACAAAGACACATGTAGCTTTAATTTCAATGAAAGATTGCTCATAGCTATGCTAGCTACAAGACACATTTGCACTGAACAGTGACCTTTTTGTCTTTACATTTTGGAAAAACCCCCATCCCTAACCAACAGATTAAACATATGAAGGTTTATAAAATCCAACCTGAATCTCCTGGTTGAGTTTAGCCACATTGCGCACAGAAGACTCTTTGAGCTTAAGCAGCTTAGACTGATCTTGAAGTTTCTTCTTTAACTCCATGATATGCCCTTCCAGCTCCTGAAGTCTCTTCCTGCGTTGTTCACTCAATCTAGATTAGAAGACAAAAAACAATAAGAATGTTGAACTGTCATTAAGTTGTCATTGTGTTGCAGCAGTAAACATGGCAGTTCATGATTGGAGAGAAAGGGCACAAATATTAAGTTACTTGGCTTGACTGGTGTCCTTCTTAGCAGACTGCAGGGCTTGGATGAGATCTTCCTTCTCTTTCTGCAGAGAGCCAACCGAAGCCTGCAGACTTTGAATATTCTCCTGGAAAAGTGAAATTTCAACACTACTTACTTTTCTTTCACCCATTTAATCTTTACGATTTGGCTTTTAGACTTACCTGATATTCTGTTTGCATGGGCTCCAAATGACTATCATTCTGACACATCTTCTTGACAAAAGCTTCTTTTAGCGCCAAAACTTTATTCAGCTCAATCAGTTCCTTTGACATCTGAGCCTGTCGCAGTGCATGCTGGGCTGTGTAGGCTTCAGGAGAGTCTTTGGTTTGAGAATCAGCACTGATTTCCTAAATCATTACAGTTAAGTGAAAAACAATCTAGGGTAAAAACTATTCATATTCATCACTAAAAATGATTAACATTCTTGGTCTTTGAACACTATACACAAGTATGGTATTTTATCAGTGATGTCAGTCAGAAAAGCTCAGCTACATTAAATTTCATTAGATGGAAACGAAGACGGATTGAACATTGTGTGAAATGAGATTCACAGAAAAAAGGTCATCTAAGTTTAAATTCACAGTTTTTGTGAAGACTTTTTTTGTGATAATTTTTATCTATAAAAAAGTATATACTAATCTTGTAACATACATACTTACATACTAACTTGCGTATGAAATACATACCACTGATGGGCCAGTAGCAGAACACCCTGTGTGTACATCCAGAGCTGAAGTATTGCCTGTCATCACATCAATGGTGGCAGCAATCCCTGCACTCTCATTCTGTTTGGATAATTGATTTATTAGTCATTTGATTTAATTGCATACCCACTGTAACACATTCTGTGGCGTGTTCTTCATGCCTCGCAAGATCAGGGCCCATATTCACAAAATATTTTCTCTTACTACTTAAGAGTCCTCCTAAATAGCAGTAAAGGTTTTTAGCTAAGAGTTTACTCTTAATACCTATTCACAAAGCTGCTGAGACAAACTTTTACTGAGAAATAAAAAGAAGTCTCAATCTAAAAGTAAGTGCAGGGTTGACCTCATTGCTATGGATGATGTCAGCATGCTTACTAAATGTAGATTGGCTGATATAGGGGAGGGGAGGGATCTCTGTAAGAGATCTCTGCATTCATAAAAATATTGCAGAGGGCAATGTTATGTTGCCATATTCAAATAAAAGTTACATAAAAATTAAGATTTTTTAAACTTTAGGCTAAGTGTCACTAATTAAATAAGATAATATATATGTTTAGGTAATTGTCAAAAAAATAAATATAAATACAACAAAATAATCATGGCTGATCGTAAAACATGCAAACTTAAAATAAAAGCAAATCAGACACAAGAACAGCTGTAACTTAAAAAGTTACAAAGTTAAAAAGTAACTTTAAAAAGTGGTAAATAAAAAGAATATAATCAACTCTAAAGGTTTTTAAAAGCTCATTATCATCAAATTTTTCTCTCCAGGCAGATTGCTAAAAACAGACATTTTTAGATAGTTGTGAGTTGGTCTTAGTGACTTAGAAGTTCTCTTCACCACTCCTAACGTTTCACAGATTTAGGAGCTAGTTTTAGTGATAAAAAGGCTTTGTGAAGTACTCTTAGAGCAAAAATTAAGTCCTAAATTTAGGACTTACACGCCCACTATTTTTAGGATCTTCTCCTAAAACTGCAAGTTATGAGCTAATTTTAGCCTTAAGATAATGCAGAGGGTCCACATTCACAAAACATTTTATCTTAGCACTAAGAATTCTAGTACCAATAAAAGTTTTAGCTAGTTTTTACTTTTACTAAAGAAGAGAGAGAAGTCTTAAGCTAGGAGCTTATCATTAATTACTAGTGTGTTTTTGCTCAACTAATGCTTGAGCAAAAAAGCATTTTGCTCTAGCATTAGTTGAGCAAAACACTAATAATTAATGATAAACTTAACATTTTAACCATTAATTAGCAGTGTGTTTTCTCTCAAATAATGCTTAATTGTGAACAAATTATATATATCAAAATGACAGACAACGTTACAGTTTAACACAACCTCTGGCAAGAACTGATAAAATATCTGGAATTTTTACACTCAAGGAAGGATCTATGCTAACAGGGTAAAGATTGTTTCCAGGTACATGGATGGCATGAATCAATGTGACGTCACATTGGGCAGAAAACTGGGACAGCTTGTGTTTAAGACAGCAGCCGTGTTTAAACACGTTTTTGTCATACCGATCAAAATCATTCAGTAAAAGATTTGGTGGACTGTTTACATGAGACTGGGGGTGAAACAATTAGTCGACATTGACAAATATTCTTGTTGTCGAGTAGTAGTTTGATCATGTGACCTAACGTAAGGGCGTTTTGAGCACCATATTTATTCCCTGCCCACCAGGTGCAAGCTTCTGCATCTGACTAAGGCAAACATGCCAGGAATCGTAAATTTCAAGACCTGTGGTTGAAAAAGTAACACCTTCAAAGACTGGGTTTTACAAGTACACGACAGAAAAGCTACATGTAAAGTCAACCCTTTTTCAACTGCAGCAGAGCTAAATAACTCTCACGCTGTAATCTCAATGGCGCTCAGAAGTGCTAAGAAACCAGCATTAGGCAGAATACAACTTCTTGGTTGCATGTTTGGTAGCAATGTTTAAGATAGTTTTCCTCATTTCTTGACCAGTTGACTTATTACTAAGAAAAATCCGGAAATCACATTATATGATTTTTTTAACCATTTATTTGGGAATTACTGTGTCAAATAAGTATGTGATCACATGAGTGAAAAAAATACAGTATTAAAAACTGTTCAGAGCGGCATAACTTTCGATTAAGGCGTTTACATGTTATATTTCGATTGAAATCAGCGTAGTTCACCTATGTAAATAGGATCATGCTTGCTACGATTATGAACAAAATCGCATTATTTAACACGAAATATTGCATTAAGATGAGTTAAAGTTTAATTGCAATGCTGTCAAAATTTTATAAAATCACATTAAGAGGGTCCATGTAAACGCACTTCATTGTCACATGACAGCTTGCAACATTAACACAAAAGAACACTTATTCCCAACTCATTCCAGAAAGAACATTGTCAATTTTGGGGCAAATAACCAAGATAATGGTCAAAAACACGACATTACAGACCAGACTGAAATTCTAGATGACACCTTTAACCTCTAATTGTATATATATTCTGAATAACTATTGAATGGCTTAGAGTTTAATATAATTCAAAACACCTACAGAATGTATGCATGCACAGTTACATGAGGTCTAGTGCACAAGCACATGTAGAGTGCGTTCATTGGAAACTGGCGGTTTGTCCTTTGTCCGTTGCTTTTGTGCTATGAAATAGCAACCTTGCGTTGCTTTTGTGCTATGCCAAAATCACAGGCAAATCTGTGCTCATTCTTGTAAGTGACAATGACACAGTGTGATTTATGAAAGATACGATCTGAGAGAATCGCAGACGTGTCGCCGACACCCATGAGATATTTGGCATGATTCAAAACCATGGCGCGTGAAATGTGTTATGACTGAATAACATCGGCAATTACCTACAGCCAATGAGAGCAACATCCAGGACAGAGGAACGTTCGGGGAGGAGTTGCGAAAGTATAGAAGGTAATTATCCTCCTCCATAATCTTCTTTTAGATAGAACTCACAAGACAAGAGGAGCCAGCAGGGAGAAATAAAGGAGGGAGAGGAGAAAGATGCAACCGCTTTCGCCGAGAGCCAAACAAGAAATTTCAGGTTTGAATAAATGATTCAGAAATACACTATCCATTTTCAATCTCTGTTTACATTGAATGTAGGCAAATAAAATTAGAAGAATCATTCTGCTTGATGCTTTGCGGCTTGTTTTTTTGTCCCTTGTTTTATTTAAGCTATTTGTCAAAAAATTGTGATACCGTTTCCTGAACGATTTTATGACATTATTTTTAACAATACTACATTATTTCAGCTTGTTTACATTTATACAGACGCATCTACTGAGCCACTGCACAAAGGAACAAAATATATCCAATATAATGAATCAGTGCAAATTAGTTTGAATAAAGTTCAAATAGTTTTCAGTTTACACATCTGTTATGCTACCTTTACACTAGTGCATTGTTATTCATTCTTATAATAGGCTTATCCTTTCCCCTCTGAATATTTTGTGTATTTACATTTTTTAAGGCATAAAACATTTTTCTTTTAATTACTGAATATTTCATTTTATTGTTGGAAAATAAAGGGGATTTTATATTACAGTATAAAACACTGAACAAATACTGTTTTAATAATTTTTGTAGTAGTCTATTATGTTCAAACCAAACTTTTATTTTGACAGTTTGCATTAATACCTTTACAGTTTTGTGTGTACATATGACGATGGTATTCGGTGGTATGAAGGCAATTCCGTCTGTATCAAGGCAATTCCGTCTGTACCTAATAGCATCGAACTCGATACCCAGCCCTTCCGGCCAGGCAAGTAAAGAGAAAAAAAATAAAATTTAATAAACATCTCTAGCCAGAAAGCTAATCAGCTGTAGCACGTACATTAAGGGTCGACCTGTATTCTACTGTGATTTGCTCTGATGATGCAATAAGTACAGCAGGGGACAACATTTTTTTTTTCTTAAGATTTAAAAAGATATGTTAGCGATAATGTGGACCCGTGAGTACCCTGATTACAAGTAGCTGAAACAAGCACACATATCAGGGCATATCAAAACATCTTAAGGGCCCCAACATCAACTCAGACCACCTTTAAAAAAGTAAATAAATACACATTACATTAAACCCCATTTCTATTACCTGTAGTTCTAGAATGAGCTGTTGAAGGCTCTGGATCACCTCCACATTCTCCTTTAGTTCCTGGTCTTCCAGGGTTTCCACCATCTTTTGTAGGTCCACCTTACACCTAAAACAGTGACAAACCCTTCATTATTGAGATTTTGTTCAGATTTCTAAAAATCCATGAGCCTCACCAATACACAGATTGGTAAAACATTGATGCGTACGTACGCTGCATGCTGCCTCAACTCATCCAGTTTGCTTTGCAGTTTCTCGTTTGTTTGCTCCATCTAAAAGAACAACCAAAAAATAAAATACACAACTTAAATTTTTTTAAAAAATTGGCAAAAGCTTCTATATTGCTAAACACCATCAAATTCAGAATCATCATTAGTAAATGGGTAAATGAACAGTGATAAGATTGTCTTTAGCCCTTTTACCAGCAAAACGTGCAGAACATTTGTCATTTTTAGCAAGAAATAACATAGATGACGGATAAACTAACATTCCCTAAAGTAGACCGATGAAAATGTGCAAAAAGTTTTACCATGATGATCCTTTCAAACATAAGAGCTGTCTGTCCCACAGCCTCACTGAGCTCTCGGCTCAGCTTGCCGTTTTCGTCTTGCAGACAGCGATTGTGTTCCAGGACATTTGACACATTCTCTGCTGGCTCAGACCTACAAACCAAACACATTTTGATTCATTAAGCTATTGATCTGACAACATAATACTTCAAATTCATAATCTATGAGAAGGCACTTTTATTAAAGTTAATATTAAAAGGATACTTCACAGAGAAAAAAAAAACAGAAAAAAAGCAAGCTACCCAAGCTTACAAGATTCAAAGAATTAATTCAAGACTTAATTTCTTATTCAAAATATGTCCCTTTCCATACAAGACTCTGACCATTGTGTCTGATGCTATGGGTGAACATCTTTCCCCTTTAATGCTGAAGCATGTAGCCAATGTTGTTCAAGCATGCAAATTCAGGGTGGCAACTGCTGTGAAGCAGTGATATGCCTTCCATCTAGGGATTAGGGGTGCTGATCACTAAACACTGAGTCAACTACCATTGGCTCTCTTTTTAATTCTCAAAATGTGCAAATGTCTTCAAATCACACCTCTTATTAACTTTATAACCAAGCTGCCTGATGCAAAGTTGACAAGAACTGTCACTTGCACAAATCGAGACAGAGTCCTGTTGTAACTAAAGTTTTTTAATTTACATTTCTTTTTAACTCTTGGCGTTTTTTTTAACTGCTGAATTACAGCAGTTTGCATAGTAATATAAGGCTTTAGAAAAAAGGGCGGCTTTAAAAATAAATAAATAGGTATCGGTGATCAATTTGGCAGATACTGCTTTCTGTGACCAGCCTCAAAAATCCTGATTGGAGCACCCCTAATATGGATGTCACCATTCCAAAACTCTAGTAGTCAGTACCGATACCACTCAAAGTACACCAAGAAAATACCACAGGGAGAAAAAAAAAACAAAAAACACATTAGTTACTCCATCATAAAATAAAAATTTAAAAATAAAAAATAAAAAAGTAAAAGTTTTGTTTACGTTCGGAATGTTTATGCTTAGAACATTTATTCCTTCCATTGTTGCTGACAGAGAGCAGTGTACGCTTTGTGCATGAAGCGGATACGATTTAAAATAAAACTAGGATGACAGTACGGTGAAAAATCTTTGAAGTTGTTTGTTTTCCATACAAAAAGTTCTCTTGTACACAGCAAAAATTGGAGAGTTGAAATTTGGTGTTAAACATTTCCGAGTTGATTTTAACACCCAAGAGGAATTAACACATGCGAAGAAAATAGAGAGGATTTTAAAAAAATTATCTGATGTGTTTATGTAATCTTTTAGACTTTATTTGCATGTCACTATGTCAGTAAACTGCACAGTATTTTTTTTTCATTGTCGAATAAGAAACATTTATTCATCTTTTTTTTAATAAAACGCATGTGGTTAAATAACGTTAATCGGCACTGGAGATAAAGTATGGTGCAGTTTACAGTTGACTGCAGCATGACTAACGTTGGCGTTTTTGTTGTCAGTATATTGTAATATTACCGTATAAACGATTTGACGTCATCCATTCAATACAGTATTCCTTATTTACACCGTTTTACAATGACAAACGCTTCTGCATGTCCCAGGTGAAATGTTGGTTCAGCTCAAGTACAACGAAAAACAGAAGTACATTAGGCTGGATTGCACTGAAGGTAGGTTTGACTTGATACAATTTCACCTAAAATTGTTTTTTTTACTATTAAAATAACTAAGAATTTGACTTAATTTTGAGAATTTATCCTAGCTGTCATGTTGACTCATTTGTGTACAGGCTTTTATCATGTTTTATAGAAGGGAATACATTGAAAATAAATTCTTAAATTATCTATATTTACATTTCACTTGCATCATAAATATATTTTATTCAACTTAATCATTAGTTGTGAATCAAGTATTAAGTAAATATTTAAAATGCTCTCTTTTCTTTAACTATTAAATGAAGTATTTTATTTAATATTTACATTAATGCATGCGTATTTTCATGTGTATTTCATGAGATTCCCTGGCTGCTCGATTGCTTGTTGCTCCGTAGCTTTGTATTTCTATCGATCCATTTCAGCTCCTGTTTGTAGTGACAAATATACAACCTAACTCCCTCAATATTTCCTATATTATATATCAAACCTATCTGTTTGTTGAGCGTTCGCGGTCAATTTTAAAAACCGCAAGTGCAGCTCGTTAGCATTTATCATATTAACCCATTTGATTCTTTTGAAATTAACTCTGTGTTGCCTTTATGAAAGTGCTTGTGACCGATGTGTTTTCTAAGCGTTCGGTCTTTTTGAGGAAAATGCCAACTGTCTTTGGTTGTGACCTTGGGTGCGCAAAGAGGTATAAAGTGGGGAAGAACAACCCCCTCCTTTTTTACACTCAGCAGGGAACTGTATGATTGTGCACCATTCTTGCAAGAATTAAATCTTTTTATATTTCGATTATATAGCTGAGATTGGTATAATCGGGGCTTGATTGGTATTGAAGCACCACGGGTGCAATTTGATTAGTCCATGCGAAAGACTATACTAGCGGCAACCTTTAGGCATTGCGACCCAAGAGTTCCGACGAGCAGGAAACGATGGATTGTGGCAGCTAGCTATTGATCGCAGCCCGACAAAAAATGATTTTTGGGGGTGGACTTCACTTGTGGGAGGCAAGGGCTTTCGACCTTTTCAGTATGGGGTGATAGACTGAGCCTGCACAGAGACGTCTGTCAGGTCTTAAAACCGACGACCATGAATTGAAAGACTGTTCCAAGTGCCGTGTGTGCAAAAAGATGGACATTGGGCCAAGGACTGTCCGGAGAAGAAGCAAGAAGGAAGGGGAGGACGAGAAGGGTGCAGCTCACCACAAGTTAAGGGAAGTGAAAAAAAATTTATTAAGCACACACACATACACTGATAATCTGCTCTCTGCAATGAAGAAAAAGCTTGCTTTCCTGTTTGTATGTTTAAAATAAATGTTGATAATGCTGAAAAGCAACTTGTTACATATGAATGTGAGGCGTTCAAAGAACTGAATCAATTGATAGTTAAGAAAACGTAAATTAAATTTAAATTTACTTAACCCTCAAAAGGTCCTTATTTCTTGTTTACACGTAGGGTCTTTGGGGTATTTATGACCCCAAGACTTTGAACGTAACTATGAAAAAAAAAAAAAAAAATTTAATGATACAAATAATATATCATTTTGTTCGTTTACTTCTCATCTATACATTGATGCTGTGTTTTCGGCGATATTAATAACTTTGGGACCTATTTACCACGAAATTCCTCAAGTACGTTTTTTAGTTTGCTTGTAAAATATTAATTTTTACAGAAAAATCACTTAAATGATGGCATAAATTTTATTTAAGTTGTTTCTGGATGTTGACCCAGGTGTTGGGTGTATAATTCTGCCATCTGTTGGTTGGAGATAAACCTATGGGGGTTACAGTTTACGTAATAATTTGTTTTGACCAATAGGGGGCCCATAGAGACCCATTCATTTTACTGGTAATGACCAACTGATCATAACACAAATACTGTGATTTTTTTTCTGAATTTATTTATATATTACTATTAAAAATGACATTAAAAATAAATGTGTGTGTGTGTGTGAGAGAGAGAGAGAGTGTGTGTATAAGTGTGTCTAAAAAGTGCTGTTTGCGGCAAACATACCTATGTAAGAGTGTATGTGTTTGTGTGTGTGTGTGTTTGTGTGTGTGTAAGCTTGTGTGTGTTCTGCGTGTGTGTGTGCGTGTGGGTTTGTGTGTGTGTGTATGATAGTTTTTGTGTCTTTGTGAGTGTGTCTTTGTATGTGTGTCTGTGAGTGTGTGTGTGTGAGCATGTTCTACATTCTATTTGTACCCTAGAACTAGACCTTTCGGTGTAAAAATGTTCAGTTTTATGCTGGGTTTAGTGATTTTTTTATTTTGACGAATGAAAAAAAAAAACGCTTTTTATTGCATTTCCCATTCATTTCCATTCATAGTGACCCCAAAGACCTTTTGTGTAAAAAAAAAATTACGTACCTTCAGAAAGCCCGAATCAAGTCCAGTTTTTTTTTATGTAAATATAGATGGAAGATGAGGAAAAGTCACAAAATTTTAATCCATTGAGATGAAGGGACTTTTTTTCGTTAAGGAAAAGGTCGTCAGGGTCGAATAGACCCCAAAGACCTATAAATTAATTTTATTTTGCTAAAGATTGCATTCAAAATGGTTATTCAGCTAACACTGTTTTAAAGATTAAGATAAAAAAGATGAAAAATAAAGGAAGTGATTACATTTTTTACACAATTAACCAACATGGTACATATATATTGTGAGGAACATGATTTAAAATTTACAAAATAAAATGGGAGTATTCATCCTTACAAAAATCCATGTTGCTAGGATTTTCTTGTTATTGGTTGCTTACTGACTTTCATAAATGAAACCTTCAAAACGATCCCTAACAAAATAATTATAT
The DNA here is from genome assembly GCA_032357475.1 of Enteromius thamalakanensis. Classification (NCBI taxonomy): domain Eukaryota; kingdom Metazoa; phylum Chordata; class Actinopteri; order Cypriniformes; family Cyprinidae; genus Enteromius; species Enteromius thamalakanensis. Next base: position 10,961,423 of record JAUCMT010000051.1, read on the forward strand.
GGTAATCTGTTTACTATAGCAATGTTTTGTGAGAATCGTCCCTGAAGAACTGTTTTCTTTGGCTTCCTAGGGGTTTGTTCTGTGTGTCTTTCATTAGGTCATTGTGTTCATGCAGTATTATGATACTGATTATGATACTTTAATGCAGTGGCTGTTCCTAAGAGTCAACCAAGCATTAAAGTGATTCTCCCTTCACTGCTCCTACTGTACTGGCAGCACCGAGGGAAGATTTAAAAGGAAGAATGTCTGTCCGAAGGGCAAATTCTTCATCCTCAGCAAAATCCCCTCGATATTATACCAAACAACATCTATAGAAAGTCTTTCGGCTCCAGTCGTCCATGCAGTGATAAAAATAGCTTGTAATTACTTTACTGGGAAAACAATTAACCTGTTGTTTTTAATTATCACAAACTAAACGCCGACTTTATTATAAGCCTCTCAGCTTTACAGCGAGATGTCATACATGCAAAAATAGATTCGCATCGACCGGCGTAACATTAAACGAACAACTTTCCTATTAAAGGTGGTGTTTTAGATTTCACTGTTACTAAACGCAGAGCGAGTGTGTGCTGTGTTTTGTCTCAAACTGAGTCATACTTATAAGGTCATTGAATCCCCAGAGCTTTATTAAACACTCTATTATATGCAATTCAATGCCAGTTAATTAGCAAGCGATTCAATATCGTGCAAATCGTGTTTCTTACAAATCTCCATGCAGATTTTGAATCATTTTCATGTCCTTTTGAGCAAACAGGCTCCCATGTTTACCGCAGATGCATAAGACTGTGCTATTTGTTTGCATTGGCTTTCCAATAATACCAGTTACTGGATTCTTTCTCTGTTTTTTGAGACAGAATAGACTCTATAATGTGGTTTAACTCTGACCGACCTTGAACCGAAAGGTCTCGCTAGAGCCCTATTGCAGGGGTGGGAAATATAATAACAGCTAAAATTCATATCTGGGGAACCTGAGAAGCTCTGCTGTGCATTAAGGGAATTACAGATCATTCTGACTCTCTGTGAAACTCATTTCTGAAGCCAAACATATTGCGTAAACACCCATGACCCTGTTGTCGGAGAGAAGGCTCTAAATGAAGGTTTAAACAAACATCCTTTAAAGCACTGGCACAACAAACACTTCTGCTGCACTACAAGATTTGCAGAGCCACAAGCGAGTTGAATCTTTCGACCTGTTTACATGCTAAAATCGCTAAAGCACTAACAGCCGGGGCCTGTGTAGACTCGGATATTACAGCAATCTTCTCGATTCTCCACATGGCAGCATTTACACACTTGAGGTTATTATTTTCCCATTCTCTATCGTTTGGAAAAATCTCTGCGCATTTGATTTTCAGACAGGAAACAAAAAAATTGCCCCCTTTAGTCATACATGTTATGATCAGTCTTTTTGATATTTTGGATATTGAGGTAGAGGTTATGCTGGATTTGGACATTGACCACTGACAAAGTCCTTTTTGAGGTAAGCTGGTTCACTTACTCAGTACTCAGTATAGTTTCTATTGATCTGAATGGGGAAAGGTCGACATCTGCTTAACTTTGCCAAGTTTACACTTGCAAAATCATCAATACAACCAAACATGACTTTGGCTTTTGTAGCTTTCCAGTCCAAAATAATTCCAACACATTGTAGAAAGGAAAAAAGAAACTCAATGCTGGTGAATGGCTCATAGGGTTCATTTGCAACATATGGTAAGTAATATGTTGACAAATATTTAAAAAAAACTAAAGAAATATTCCATCAGAAAAATCCTGGTTCTACCTAACTATTATTTTCACTTTGTATTGTTATGCACAAAAATAATTCAATAAAAAGCTAAACAAATTAAAATAATTAATTGAAAAATTATTGTCTTAGGAAAGCATGAATAAGTCTCTTTGGGTGTAAGACTTTAATCTTTGTGGATCTTATATACGCACAGTTTGTAATACTCCGAAGCAGGGGCGTGTTTAGTGTTTTGGGGGCCTTTAGGAAGTGGTCCTGGTGAGACCCCTCTGAGGATTTTGCAATCAATTAGGTAGACTATCGTTTACATTTTACCAATATGGTACTGCTTATCGATACTGCTCTCTATAATTTGGTGCAAAAATAAATGATGTAAAAAAGAAAATTTCTAGTTATTTTACTACTGCAGTTTACAAATGCCTCCAAGCAAACAGAAAAGGGCACACAAAGCACAATTTGAAAACAAAAAAAGGCTATAAAACTATTTTTTTGTAATTGTGTTGTGCCTAAACATGCTTATGCTCCAAAGACAAAGGAAAACATGAAATTGCGTCATATGATCCCTTTAAAAAACACAGAAAGCAGTGGAAAACTAAAGTCAAATTTTAAAGTGCCCCATTATGGGTAATGAAAGGTTCATATTTTGATCCCCAACAACAGGTTAACATGCATGCAAGGTCAAAAAACACTCATTGTCTTAAAATATGC
>JAUCMT010000051.1:11014504-11034221 GCA_032357475.1 Enteromius thamalakanensis
GTTTTAAGCAATGTACAACATGTATATATCTGTAAACAACTCAAAAAAAGTGTTTTAGGGTGTTGTGACCCTTTAATCCCATAAACAAATTGTAATACACCAAAAACATTTAAAAAAATTTACAACATCATATGACCCATTTAAACAAATGATTAATCATAATTATGGCTAAGTGTTATAACAATGAGGGGGAAAATTAAAAACTATAAAACATAAGGTATGATATGTAGATTTGAAGCAATTTAAAAGCATTTTTGGTTTTTCATTATTTGAGCAAAGGATACCGATCTCATTATCACGTTGAGTCAACTTGGCCTCCAGCTTTTGGACTTCTGCGTATGATTTTCTTTGTTCTTCATCAGACACGCCCATTAAAGGGGTACTGCCATTAGTCACCGCATTTTGAGTATAGGATCCCTCTCGTACCCTCACCTGAAAAGAAAGGAAACCTGTTTGCTTGTGTAAGATGAAATACATTCAAATGTTGTAAAATTACTTACAGTAGCTAGAATGTTGTAATTTTTTTTAATTGACACTGGACCTTAGTAAAGAATGTGAACCCCACATTAATATACAGTGTCTGACTCAGGCTTTGAGGCTTGCTTTCTGGATCCGTAATTTGTCTTAAATAGCCAATATGCACTTCAGACATGATCATAGACCTCTGCAGACTATTAGACACTTGTATGTTTACGGCAGAGATACTTTATTACTCTGAGCTAAATATTTTTATGTATAAATAAAGTTTGAATAGTAAAAATACTTACTTAATCAATGCAATTTACAACTAGTTACAAGTTGGCTATATTTAAATACTGTAGGTCACAATTACCTGCAAGTCACACTATTTGATGCCATTGGTTCAATACAATAAATACTGAAAGTACACAGACAAGATATCACAGATATCGGCTGGGCCTATGACATTCTGACACAAAGTCCATCACCTGCATTTGTTGTGTCAGCCATAAGAGGATTTTGTTAATTTAAAGACAATAAAAAAAAAAAAACATCACAATCACACATTGTCTTTTTGTATAAAAACTTGTTTATGTCAAGCAGATCTGCATTTATGGTTAATTTAACTCAGTTTTATTAATAAAGCACTAAATCATAAATACTATTTCCTAGCACTGTTACTACCCAACTCAAAACATAGCATTGCAACTGATAATATAATTGTAATGTAAAGGGTCTGAGATGTACGGATCCAGTTACAAGTTTGTTGAAAGATGTGCAAAACAGGCAGGGTCGGAAAAAGAGCAAACAGATATGGCAGAGGCAGAACACAATAATCCAGATAACAAGCAGGGTCAGTCGATCAGCAAACAATATCCAATATGGGGCAAGACAGAGCAATAATTCAAATACAAGGCAGAGGTTGGTACACAGATCTTGATTTTTTTTTCCTCCACCATGTCCCTTAAGGTAAGTAAGTAAAATTTATATATATAGCACCTTTCACAGACAAGGAGTCACAAAGTGCTTTACAACTGTAAAAAAAAGAATCAAGCAGGCATACATAAAAGGACCAACATAAAAACAACAATAACATACCAAGCGACCATTACTGTTATTTAAAAGCAAGTCTAAACAGATGTGTCTTTAGATGTTTTTTAAAAGAATTTACAGATCCCATTGATCTTAGCGCTAGAGGAAGAGAGTTCCAAAGCCTCGGCGCCACAGAACAAAAAGCACGATCACCCTTGGTCTTAAGACGCGTTCTTGGGACAGATAACAGGTCCAAGTCAGAAGACCTTAAAAACCGGCCCTCTGAGTGCTTATGTACAAGGTCCATAATATAAAGAGGTGCCTGACCATGCAAGGCTCTATAAGTGATAACTAAAATTTTAAACTGCACTCTGAATTCAACAGGAAGCCAATGAAGTTTCTTAAGAACAGGTGTAATATGCGACCACTTACTGGTACCAGTCAGAAGCCTAGCAGCTGCATTCTGTACAACTTGCAAGCGCTTTAAGGAAGACTTATTCAAGCAAGTATACAAAACATTGCAATAGTCTAAACGAGACGAGATAAAGGCATGAACAAGCATCTCCAACTCTTTTTGTCTCTCAAAGACAAAAGTGGTACAAGACGAACAGAAACAAGAAGGTCAACAACATGGTAATCATTCAGGACGATACAACACCCAGAAAACTGGAAGCTGGCAAAAGTTACTTCTGGGTACCCAAGTAAAGATGGATGCGTACGTAAAGTGCAATTACTAATCAGTGACTCAACATTAGATGACAATGGAAAGAAACCAGTAAACCAGTTTGTCTAATAAGACCAATCCACAAGGCTGTCACTTTTTGTTTTGCTTGGGAATTATTTTATTATGACAATCAAGAGTTTCCGGGGCAATGCAGGCAATGTGGCGACACGAGGTGCTGCATGAGTTACACATCATTAAGAGAGTTAAGTTAAAGGTGTAAGAAGAACTGAAGAAACCATATCCAAGTTTAAGTTTATTCCTCTTGAGTCAGAGAGGCCAATGAGGTATGTGTTATCGTGTTTTGCTGTATGACTTACGCTACTGTCTGTTAATGTATAAGTAGAAAATTAAGTGTATTTCTTTACATGTGGAATGTGCACTTTATTTTCGTTGTATGTATTTTTCTTTTATTATGTGTACTTTTAGAAGGTTAGTTTAAGTTATTTATTTATTTTGTAGTTCTGACGGCATTGTTGGGACTTGAATCCAAGAACGACCTGAGTCTTTGCTTAAACTCGAGGGGAGTAACAGCAATATTTCAAGTCTTTTAATGGAAAGGGTTACATTTTTGAAAGGAATAGATGCGGTCGCTGTCTCTGTCTTTTTGTTTTTTGTGAAATGCCATTGGCTCTTGCGTGTCTCATGATCGATTGCATCATGCTGTTGTGAAATACTATTGGCTTAATAGTATTTACTTAACAGGACTTAATCACTGAAAAACTAGCTGTGTAACAGTTGCAGCGATTATAAAGGGAGCATACTTTCTGTATATAATTTAATCATAATTAAAATAACAGATTTCTTTCACACTACAAAGAGAAATGTTTAGTTGACAATTTAGTAATTGGTAGCAGTTGATAGGACCCTCACAATGAACAATACATTGCAAACTAAATAACGTTAGGGGATGGTTTTAATGCCAGCACTAAAACTATCAAAATATACCGCTATATACCGCCTGCGAAAACTCATGACATGTGAATAATATGCGTTTCTGAGGACCAACTGCCCTCTAGTTATTGAGAGCATTTCCATTGTGCTGTGGCGTATTGTCGCTGTCTTGTGAGATTATGTTTGCATTTTAAATTGCGTTGCGTTTGTTTGATTTTTTTATTTTGTTCTGTTGTGAGCTTATGTTTGCTTTTGTGAGCTTATGTTTGCATTTTAAATGTGTTGTGTTATGCACTACTGGGCCACCATATTTTAGAGTTCACTCCAGCCAGTGATCCTGCTCCAGAGTCCGCTTCAACCCAAGAACTAGTTCCAGAGATTTCACCCTCCTCAAACCCAATTCTCTCTGTGCTGCCAAATCAATATCAATATTTATATTTATGTATAAATATGTATATGATTTTAGTTTTTTATATATACCCTTACAGCGTAACTACTATGGCTATCACGCTATGATGCATGTGTAATGCCTTGTGTAAATGATTTGTTTGCATTAGCACTCAATAGTGCACTTGGACTTTGGAGTGCTGATACAAACACACGGCTGAATCAGGTCTTGTGCCTCACACACACTGTTCTGAAATAATAATAGAATTCCCTTCCCATTTTGTCCCGTCCCTTCTTGTCAGCTGCATATATGTGATAATTTATGTTGAATTTTATGTCAACTCTCTTTATGATTCCAGAATAAAGCCAGAAGATGCTATGGATTTTGGTGTTTCACTTCTCTTTTACGGCCTGTACTATGGTGTACTCGGTCGAGATTTTGCAGAAATGTGTGCAGATTTTATGGCATCTACAGTTGGGGTAAGAGCGTAAATGAACAAGCGATGTGCAGAAAAATATTTAGCATGAATGCTTTGTAAAACTGTACAAATTGTAAAACTGGTTTCAAAGGGCTGATTTTATAGCTTCTAAAAGAAATAGAAATCAACATACTGTTCTGTATTTATTTTATAGAAATCAATATATTTTATTACCTTTTTTATAAATTGATTTGTCAGGACAACCTGATGAACAGATCTGTTGTTTCAGTATTACAGTGCATCTGGAATGCCCACTAAGCACCTGTCAGACAGCATCTGTGCAGTCTGTGGTCAGCCAATTCTTGTGGATGTGAGTGAAGAAGGAATCATAGAGAACACATACAGGCTGTCCTGTAATCATGTGTATCCTTTTGTGTTTTTACATTTGTGTTCATTTGTTGTGTCTGAAAGCTCCAGGGTTTGTGCAGTCTTTGGAAAATGGAATATCTATATTATCCCTGGCTATGAATCAAATCAGAAAAGCTTACACTTCATTAATAATAAGTTGATTATCTGAGTATTAAGCTTTTTAATCCTCTGAACAACAGACCTTTATGTAAAGTGTATGCCACTATTGTCACGAGTCACTAAATTTAAACTGATTATATGTATTATATTTATATGCTTTTTATGGTTTTATTCATAAAGTTTCAAGTTTGAATTGTTATTAGTAAAATTACAGTAACAGTAACTTTTTTTAAACCACTAACAATAGAGGTCTCATTACCTGGCACCTACACTAGATGCACACTTTATTTCCTTAACATGTTTTTCTCAGATTCCATGAATTTTGCATACGTGGCTGGTGCATTGTGGGTAAGAAGCAGACATGTCCATACTGCAAAGAAAAAGTTGACCTTAAAAGGATGTTCAGTAACCCGTATCCTTTTTGACGTCCAAAACACTCTAATCAGTTAAATTAAATTTGGCATATACATGTGTAACTCATTTCACACATAAATGCTTTTTACAAGATTTGTGTTGTATATAGTAGCAGAGGTTGGCCTCCAACAGTGATATGCAGAGGGGTAATTACTGGCATGCAAGTAATAGGGAAAACTGTATACTGCCATACATTTTGAGGTTATAACTTTTCATAATCACACGATGAATACAATTAAAGTGTGAAAATAAACTTGTGTTAGTCTACAGATGGCAGTGATGGGAATAACGGTGCTGTAAATAAACAGCGTTACTAACCGTTTTATTTTTTCCAGTAACAAGTAATCAAACGGATAACTATTTCCCCTGTTACAATGCCATTACCATTACTGACACATGGGTCGCTGACGTTTTGACTCACACGTGCAAAGAAAAACAGTGTCTAACATAAAACTCTTCTTCAGAACAGCTGTTTTTTTTCTGGTAATGGGCATAACTAATGCATTAATAACAGTCTTATTGGCTGGCGCTCACTGTTGTTTTGATTTCAGCATATCAATTTGAGCAAGCGCAAACAATGTGATTATATACATGACCCAGCAGCTCATTAATCCTAGTTTGTTTTATATTTGTATTACTAGTATTCATTTTATTATGAATTTATTATTATTACTAGAATTAATGGAACGTCTCAGTTACATCGGTGACCGACGAATAGGGATCCCTACCAAAATGCCATAGAGACTGTCCCTTCCAGTCCCATGTGAGAGTCTCCAACCTCCTGTGTTTGTTCTTTAGGAAGGGACTAAGCACATGGACCAGCACTGCACTATAAGTAACTGGACACTGGGACGTCCATTTTTGTAGGACATGCGGAAGTCATTCTTTTTCAAGAGTAAGACAGACTCACATATATCATGAATTTCAATGAATATGAAATATAGAAAGAGATTGAACTCTCAAGAACTGGGGAAGGTAGATCTTACCTATACCACCTAAGATGCTCAGGGTAACACTCAGGGGTTCCCAGCCCTCTAGCGGTACATCACCTCGAGGGCCTGGCGTCAGATGCTCCGCAACCTCCAACTGCCGAGGGGATTGGAGGACTCACAGTGTCTACTGATAAGGATTACTAAAGAAGGAAACCTGATCTCGAAAGGGAGTGGTAGGAACCTTGGGCATGTAGCCGGGCTGTGGCCTCAAAATTACCTGAAAATTCTCGGGCGCCGAACTCGAGGCACGAATCGTCGACTAAAATGCCTGCAGGTCCCCTACCCACTTGAGGCCAGTGCGAACAGGAGGAGAGTTTTCTTTGACAAAAACTTTGACTCGACTGCTGGCAAAAGCTCAAAGGGGCCCTCTCTCAATGCTCTTAGCACAAGAGAAGGGTCCCAAGAGGGTACAGTAGGGGACTTGGAGGGTTTAACCTTCTGGCCCCCCTAAGGAACCTGATGATCAGATCATGCTTACCCACAGACATGCCATCGACAAGGTCATGGATTGCAGCGATAGCAGCCACATAGACTTTAAGGGTGGAGGGAAACAGCCTTCGCTCCAACCCTTGCTGCAGAAAGAGAAGCACAACTCTGATTGGGCATCTTCGGGAGTCTTCTCATTGAGAAGAACACCAATCAACGAACAGGTTCCATTTCAACGCATAGACAGCTCTTGTAGAAGGTGTTCTTGCAGAAGAAATGGTGTGAATCACATATTGGGGTAGGTCACTTGGAACCTCCGCGTCCTGTCCAGGGTCCAGACATGGAGTTTTCACAAATCTGGGTGTGGCTGCCACCGGTCATGTAAGTAAGCCTTTTCCGCAACTCCCTGCCGCATCTCTTCCCATATGAGGAACATGAAACATCCACGATCGTTGCTTTAGCATGCTAAATGCCCAGGCATGTTAAACAGCGTTCATGACTGTCCGCTGGCGCCAGGTAACGGCCACATCCAACAGCACACGGATGGTTAGACATTCCTCATTAAAGGAAGTGTCTTTAAAAAAAAACGAACCATCTGTGAGCCAACTCTTTTAGGCTTTGCTCTTTTGTGAAAAGACTGAAGCAAAGAGGGAAGATGACCGCTCGATAAACAAATGCAGATAGTGCAATACAAATGTCACCTCCACTCGACTGGAATCACCGTCGCTCCGAAGCGAAAAGCTAATGAACACTAGATCTGCTGACCTACTGATACTCGCACTGCGATTAGGTTCAGCTGATCCTAATCAGCGTATGGCAATTGAAATTCATTGGAGTGTTTACATACACGCAGAGTAGTTTTGACATCTCCAGGCGAGATTCCTATTTGTCGGTCACCGACGTGACATAGAAGTGACCGAATGAAAGGCAATCACAGTTTCATTTATCACAATTATTTATTGTTGTTCGATTTGATAGTGTCTCTCATATTGTCCCACAGAAACAGTAAAATAATGTAGATTAGTGTACAATGTTTTGTAATAATAATGTATTCTATTTAGTGTCTTTTTCATTCATTTTACATGTTTATATTGGGGACATCCAAGTTATTTCCCCTATCTGAGTAGTTATTTTCCCTGGTAATTAGTTTTATAATTTTAGTTTTACAAAATTTTATACTTTTATTATGATGTAACTCAGTTACTAACTCTATTACTATTTGTGAACTAGTAACTATAAAACTGCAAAGTAGCGCCTCAACAAAGGCGAAGTTTGATGATGCCATGAAGGGGGATGTTTATGAAAAAGGTAATTAATTATTTTTTTTATTATCTGTGCTTTTCATAGTTACTCAACCAACAAATAAATTATACTGAGAATGCAAGCAAAGAGCATTTACACTGTCAAACGTTATGACATGCACACACACAAGGCATTTAAGGCCCTTTCACCCAGGATGCAGAATGTGAATGTCAATGACTTGTGCTGCTAGGTTAACATAAAATGCGTTGCACAAATAATATTATGCTAATGATTGCTAAATGCATCTACTCTCAGAACGTTAGAATAAAGTGAATTAACTTTATTATGGATTATGGATTATTGTGGATTAACACAGTGTTTCCCTGACATGGCTGCATCAACACTGCGGTTGGGCGCTAAATGAAACCACATGTTCTTTCTTTGCTTGACCATTTGGGCTGCAGTATGCAAATATTACCACTTCTTGGGCTAGAGAAGTAGAGCCATGTTTAAATTAGCCATTTTAGGGGTGTGTGGTTGAGCCTTAAATTTGATAAAGAATATCTCTTTGAATCTGACTTTAGGGATCACTAACAGCTTGTAACACCCCAAAGAGAAAGGAATATGTACAGATCACTTTCGTAACCCAGGTTCCTTGGGACACAGGAATGAGTACTGCGTCTGGAAAGACGCTATGGGAAAATCTTATTTTTTCCTCCTAACTGAAGCCTATTCAATCATGCAGTAAAACTGCACGGCCATTGGTTTGTGCAGTTGAATTAAACAAACCAATAGGTTGGCATTATGCACTAACCAATGGCTTACGCTCCTGCCGAAGCTCGCCTGAGTGGGTGGGGCCGCTTATATTCCTGCTACAGGATTCAGGTTACTTTGACTGAAGCGACGAATAACTTACAGCGCAGCACGGAACGCAGTACTCGTTCCTGTGTCTCAGGGAACCTGGATTACGGAAGTAACCTGTACATTCCCTGTCGAAACTAAACTCGTACTGCGTCAGGAACGACCCTATGGGAACTTAGACCATTCTTCATTTACAGCGCGGCAGGATTGAACTGTTTATGACAGCTAGTTCCGGATAAAGCTGGGCCGAACAGTCACATAAGCATGCAGAGAAACGATGTCCCACATAAGTATAAAAATCAGCGGCGTGGCGTGCTCCAAGAGATCGCCGCTCTCATTCGCAATGAGTCTTATTACAGTGCCCAGGAATGTTATTTGTTGACTGGGCAACAGTATGCTCTCGGCGAAGCTCACCCTGACTCCGAGATGGTCTACATGGCAGAGAAGTGCCCTGTGTCTCCCTGCCTCCTCTTGTGATCCGGCCAGAATGGGCTAGTCATCGAAATAAATAAAGACATGGATTCCCATCTGTCTCAGAGGAGAAAGCCCCGGGTCCATACACTTTGTAAAGGTTCGTAGGGCCAGGGAAAGACCAAAGGGCAGGGCCATGTATTGATAAGCTGTCCCCTCGAAGGCGATTCTAAAGAATGGCCGGTGACTAGGGCTATTTGTAAATGAAAGTATGTATCTTTCAGGTCCAGTGAGAACAGCCGCTCTTTGGCTGAATTTGTATTGCCCCCTAAAGAGTAACGCTTTTTTTCCAGCGTTTGTGGGTGCGCTATCACAGCGTACTGCATTGGCGCTTTTACAGACCCAGTATTTGCAGCAATCACAATGTTTGTCATACCCGCAGCATTGCAAGGTAAAGAACGAAAGCAGAACAGTTGTGGTACGGGGTGGTACAGCCTTAGTGAGAAATTTCTCCCTCACCCTCTTTTGCGTTTGGATCAGGACAGCGCTGGAGACAGATGGTCATCTTGGGCCAGTATAAATGTCTCTCGAGAGCGGGAAACGCCTTCCAGCGGGCCTTGAGGGACATCTGTGTGGTTTGTGGTTTGTGGGCTGCTACGGCTGAGGGGGCGTATTTCAGTGATAACATAAAGGGCAGCGTTCCCTTTAGTCCGCCAAAAAGATCAATAACTACTCAAGAAGTGGGGGTACTAATGATCAAATGTGTGTAAACATCCAGCAGAACAAAGCACTAAAGCAGAAAAGGCGGTTAGGAGGAAAAAATGACTTTTCCCATAGCGTCATTCCTGGCACAGTATAAGTAAAGTGTCGACAAGGAACTTGATATTGCATTATATGACCCCTTTAATTATTCCTAACTGCATCTACTTTTGGAAGGCCAAATAAAGTGCTTTTACTTTTACACAGAAACACTCAATGATTTGAATCAGTTTTGGAAATGTTCTATGGGTTTCTTTGTGCTGACATACTTAATAAAAAAAAAAAGGTAAAATAATATTAATAAATACACTAACAAATACAAAACATGAGTACTAAAGTGCTATAACTGGCATGTTTTCTTTGTCACATTGAAAAAAAACTTTTTTAAATGATTTTAAATAATTTAGTACCTTAACTCCATCCTTAGATGGGAGAGACCCCATGTCATGTATGGACAGCTACTTGACTGGCTGCGCTATCTTGTGGCCTGGCAGCCTATTATCATTGGACTGGTACAAGGTATCAATTACATTCTGGGTTTGGAGTAATAGTACCAGCGTAAGGACGGCCATGATTCAATCTGCAGTGCATAAATCTTTGGTTTTACTGACACAGGGAAACTTTTTCAATGACTGATGCTAATGTGTTTTCCTGTGGTAATGTCTTCAAATTAAATTTTATGAGCAGTCTGATGTTGGATGTTTTTGTTTACATTTTTCTTGTCAGACATTTGTTCATGGACTATTTGAAGTTTGGACCTTGAGTTATACGTCAGTAGCGTAATGTATAAATGTTGCATATTGAATATATGGTCTTTGAAATTTGCGTGCATGATTTCCCAAATGCACATTTGGTTTTCTAAAAATAATAAACGTGTAAATGTATTCTCCATGTGCAGCTGCTGTGCACTACTCTTTTACTAATGTAAGTTAAGTAAAAAAGAAAAGAGAGACTTCTGACACTTTATTGTTAATATTGTCCCACTCTTGGAGTTGAGCATTATAAATTATGAATCTAAAATTGTTTTCCAGAAGTAATGATCAATAGTACACACATCACAATAATGTTGTGACTTGTTGAATAACTTGTTAGGTGTTCCTCCTGTATGAATGTATTTATGGCTGTGACAAATTAACTATTTTGTCACTGGAAATTAATAAGAATAATATACTTCTGCAAAAATGCAGTATCTTTTACTGCATTACTACAAGTTTGCTTCTGTCAAATTTATTTAGTTTTTCAAATGCTTAGATTTTTTTCTTCTAAGACAAGACAAGGATACTGAAAATCATGTAGAATGTTGGCATGTATAGTCCATATTATCGTGTAGCGTTGAACTTAGCAGTACTACATAGGTGGGTTATTTCAGGGAGGTGACAGGGTGGATAAAACACATGCACGATCTTGTTCAGACTGTGTTTGATAAAGAGAACTTAACACCTAGTACATGACACGCATATTGTTTTACTTCAAAATCTGTGCTGTATCTTTTAGGATAAAATCTACACAGGTTTATACAATATAAAATGTACTTAAAATTCAGTAATTTGAATGACATCGAAAGCCTTCATCTGTGAATGTGTATTTACTTAAATTGGTCTCCACAGTTTTTGTTGTTGTTTTAACGTATAGCGGTGTTTGCTCAGGCCAGGATCACTATCACTCTTGTTTATACCAGGTTAAAGATTTGAGAGCTAAAAAAAATAAATAAATGCGTGTGTGTGTATGTATTCTCTTACTTCAAAATCATGGAGGGGTCTACAATTTTCAGCAAAGGAGCGTTTCCACTGTGAGAGACAAAATCTAAAAAGAAAAAATATGGAAATCACATTATATGATTTTTTTTTAACGATTTATTTGGGAATTACTGTCTCAAATAATTATTTGATCACATGAGTCAAATATTTTTTAATATTTGGTAGAGAAGCCTTATTAACAATTACAGAGTGACAACGGTTCCTGTAGTTCTTCACCAGGTTTGGAGGAGGGATTTTGGCCCACATTTTTTTGTTGGAAGACCCAGCCACGACCCATCTTTGGCTGACTGAGGGAAGGAGGTTTTTGCCCAATATGTCACGATACATGGCCCCTTTCATCCTCTCTTAAAACAGTGCAGTCATCTTGTCCCCTTTGCAGAAACCCCTTCACTCACAAATCAATCATTTTGCCTCGGAAGCATTGGAATATTAATCATTTTTAATAAATACTGTCTGTAGTTGTATCTGTCAGTTTTCTTGTGTTTTATTAACAGATGGTAGGATTAGGGGCAGCTGTTGGGTTATGTGCTCATAAATGTATAAATAAAGTAATATAAATAAAACTGTTTTGACCATTTACAGTGAAAAATCACACCCCAATAAATATGCAATAATAGAAATATCATTACCCAATATTTCAATCCAGTTATCCGTGCATGGATCACAACTGATGCCTGTTACTGACTTGCATTGAAATCTTTTCTGTGAGCCCATCACAGAATTTTCTACGATTCCGTGATACTAACAAGGAATTTTGAGTTAAGAGCCTGTGTTCATTACACAGAATACTGTTAGATCAGGTTGGACAAATCCACACAAGAGAGACAATGCTAAAATAATAAAAAAAAAAAAAAACTCAAAACACTTGTAATTGCTAGACAATGTATTGACAACCATCCCATTGTGGCAGTGATTTTTGCAATGGTAAACACCACACATTTTGTTTTTAAAACTTTAGGCTGACATAACATACTGTTCCTTAACTATAATTAGCATTTACATTTTCAAATGTTTTACAAGATATGTAAAAATAAGACACTGTAACAAACACCGTAAGTTAGCTTATATTAACTGATAAAACTATATATGTGTTTGTATATACTGTATGTACAGTGCCCTCCAGTAATTTTGGCACCTTTGGTAAATCTGAGCAAAAGTGACTGTGAAAAATAAATCTGCATTGTTTATCCTTTAGATTTTTTCCTTTAAAAAAATTCACACATTTCTAAGTGCGAAATTCTTGTAATGAAATAAGTTTTTCTCCGATAGATGTTAACCAAAATTATTGGCAACCCTAGAATTTTTTACTTTAAATTTAGAATTTTCACTGATATTTTGTTAACCTATTAAACTCTGCGGACCCGTTGGCAGGTCCAAAGTTACATTCAAATTGTGCCTTGAATTTTTAACCCTTTGCATGCACCAATAACCACATATGTGGTACCTTAGAATACCTTGTGGAGCTTAGAATCTCTATTTTATTTGTATATTTATTTTACTGTAACATAGTTATTTACACGTAAAGTACAGTATGCCCCCCCCCTCCATTATGTACATTTATGTACAAAAACGCCTCATATGGATGTTGCGGAAAATTCATATTTGTCATTTTAATCCATATTAACCCATTTGATTCTTTAGAAATGATTTCTATATAAACTCTGTATGAGGTGGTTGTGCCGAAGTGTGCTTGCGTGCCAAGGGTTATGGGACCAGGATTAGGGAGACATTAGAGTGGTTACTCCTAGGTGAAGTGATGTATAGTGGGGAGTGGTACCAGACACCTACGATGACCTAGGGGTCAACTAGGCCTCAAGTCAGACACGGAGGTCTCCAAGCACGAGTGATATACAGAATTGTTTTTCTTCTACTGCCCTTTTATGGAAAATGCCAACTGTGTGCAGTGTGTAACCTTGAGTGTGAAATGTTATAAGAACTGAGGGAAACACTCTTCGGGGTGTGACACGCTGCAGGGAGCCTTTTCTTTCTGTATGACTGTGCACCATTCTTTCAAGAATTAAATCTTTATTTTTATATAAAACGGAATTGCTGTATTTATCTTCTTGATCGAGAGTCTCTGAATTTTTTGCCACAACAGTTCGGTAGCTTCCTGGATCTCCTGCATTATGTCCCACTGTACGGGTGCCAGGACTAAGGTTGGAGGTATGATGTTTTCCGGTTCACATGACTGTGTAGGCTGGTCGTAGAGACGTGAAAGGGCGTCTGCCTTGCCATTTTTAGACCCAGGACGATAAGTGATCTTGAACTGAAACCTGGTGAAGAATAATGACCAACGTGCCTGCCGGGAATTCTGTCTCTTGGCAGAACGGAGATACTCAAGGTTGCGATGGTCAGTATAAACAATGAAGTGTTCCTTAGCTCCCTCGAGCCAGTGACGCCACTCCTCTAGGGCCGTCTTCATAGCCAGCAGCTCCCAGTCACCGACATCATAGTTTCTTTCAGCAGTGAGCTTGCGAGAGACGAAGGCGCAGGGGTAGAGCTTTTCGGGGGTCCCTTGACGCTGAGACAATACTGCCCCTTCGCCAGTGTTGGAGGCGTCGACTTCAACAATGAACTGGCATGATGGGTCCGGATGACGGAGGATGGGAGCCGTAGTGAATCTGGACTTGAGGTTGTGAAAGGCGGCCTCACTCTCAGGGTTCCAAGGTAAGCGTTTATGTGTCCTCTTGGTCAGAGTAGTCAGGGGTGTTGCAACCAGGCTAAAGTTTCTGATGAACCTTCTGTAGAAGTTTGCAAACCCCAAGAACCTTTGTAACTCCTTGAGGTTCTGCGGCCTGGGCCAGTCGACGACAGACTTAACTTTAGATTCGTCCATGGCCACGCTGTCCGAGCTGATGACGTAACCCAAGAAGGACACCTTGGTCTGGTGAAATTCGCTCTTGCTTAACTTGGCGTACAATTGATTTTCAAAGAGTCTCTGGAGAACGGCTCGGACCTGGCGAATGTGGGTCTTCAGGTCCTCAGAGTACACGAGGATGTCGTCGATATAGATGATTACAAATCTGTGAAGCATATCCCGGAAGACCTCGTTGACCAGCGCCTGGAATACCGAGGGACTATTGGATAACCTGAACGGCATAACGAGATACTCATAATGGCCAGTGGTTGTGGAAAAGGCTGTTTTCCACTCGTCCCCTTCTCGAATCCGTACAAGATTACAGGCGCTTCGGAGGTCTAGCTTGGTGAAGTATCGTGCTGAGCGGAGCTGTTCCAAGGCCGAAGGTACCAACGGGAGTGGATAACGATACTTGACTGTGATTTCGTTGAGGGCTCGGTAGTCTATACAGGGCCGCAGACCTCCGTACTTTTTCTTGATGAAGAAAAACCCCGCCGACGGGGTTGTGGAGGTCGATTGAGCAGTCCGTGGGGCGATTAGGTGGTAGTTTGGTGGCCTTGTCTTTACTGAATGCGATGCTGAGGTAGTCGGCGTAGTCCAGGTAGTCGGCGGGTAAAGTGCTGAGGTCTGTGGCCTCCTCAGGTGATAACTGGAGATGGTTGATTTGTTTGGAAGTGCTCTGAAGACAGTGCTCTTGACAATACATAGACCAGCGTAGAACTTGATGTTCCCTCCAGGAGATTACTGGGGCATGAAGCTCCAGCCAGGGTAGTCCAAGAATAACCGGGTGCTCGGGTGAGTGAATGATGTAGAACTGGATTTTTTCAGAGTGCAGAGGGCTGGTGCAGAGTGGTCTGGGTGGTTATCTTCCCAGTTCCTATGGGTCGACAGTCGAGGGCTGCCACTGCCACATTGGGGGTACATGCAACGAGAGGTAGATTGTTTTCAGTGACAAAGTTAGAGTCAATAAAGTTGCCCTTAGCACCAGAGTCTAAAAAGGCCTTAGTGGGCAGCCGCAGGCCCTGAGATATTAGTTCAACTAACTTCATAGCTGTATCAATAGAAACAGCACTCACCCGATACGTTCTTGGTTCTAGAAGGCCTGGTGGGACAGGTGGCTCGGAGATGGCCTGGCATTCCGCAGTACAGACACAGTCCGTTCTCCATGCGACGTTCACGCTCCTCCAGAGAAATCCGCGTGGCCCCAATCTGCATGGGCTCTGCTGGTGGCATGGTGGATGTGCTAGTCGTTGTGGATGGAGTGCGACGATTCCTGTGTGATCGCATCAACTGATCGGTACGGATTGCCAGGTCCATATACTGTTGGAGCGTCAAATCCTCACCGCGACCAGCTAGCTCGGTCTGCAGATCCTCACGTAGGCCCCGACGATACAAAGACAATAGAGGATCACAATCCCAGCCCGTTTGAGCAGCAAGGGTTCTGAATTACATGGTGAACTCAGCTGCTGAGGCAGTACCTTGTTTGAGGGAAAGCAGTTCATCTCTAGCGTCCCTGCCATCAGCGGTGTGGTCAAAAACCTAGTGGAACTGGCGAAGAAAACTGCCTTTTCTTTCAATAATAAACATACTAGTGACACCTTTGAGCCGTCATCGAGGAAGCATGCCGGCTGAGTTTTCATATAAATGTCGCATTGTAATTCTACCACTGAGTTAACACTGATGTGAATTATGTCGCGTTGTAAAGTAGCCTATGTCAGTGACCTTGTTTTACACGTCACTCTCTCACTTACTCATCCGGACATACACTGCGGTCTCATGAAATGCAGCTTTTTGATATACATTTTTTCTTGCTCCCGAATACAAATATTTGATCGAAATAAGTATTCGGAAAAAAACATGTTATTTGTTCCTTTACGAATAATGTTTTTGGGTTCGGCTCCCTATATTACAATTCAAATAATACTTTTTTAATTAATTCAAGTCAGAATGTTTTTCTTAAATATTTTGCCGTTTTAATTAAATTATGAGCTATTTTATATGTATCAAACATTTTATATTTTTAGTTAAGTTAAAAATCAAACTAACAAGGGGTAAAAGTATTTAAATAAGTATTTATTTATCTCCTATTTAAATATCTCCACAAACGAAGTTTAAATTAAGATACGGCTCATTTCAGTTGTGTTGCTGTCTATGGAGAGTCAGATAGCTCTCTCACTTCATTGATTTCATCAGAAATATCTTTATATAATTTATAAAATCTAATTTGTTGCTCTATAAAACATTAAAGAAATAGTTTATCTGAATGTTTTTATTATTTTATAGTTGTTTTAAATCTGAATTAATTTCTTTCTGCTGTTGAAAGTTATTTTGAAGAATGAGGGTAACCAAACAGTTTCTTGATCAGACATGAAAAATATCTTAGTCGGGTAATCAGGCTCTGTTTGATAGGCTATTTTAACTTATTTAATTTTGCATGTGCTTCAGGTGTACATGTTCAGAAAAAGCACATATGAGAACAGTATGCAAATGTAACATTTAACCAGAACAGCGTCCGAAATGCAAATGATAGAATGTGTGCTTAAGGATGATACTGTGATATTTCTTTAAAAGCAGATTGTCCATGATAATAAAGAAAAGAAAAAAAAATCATATTGTGCACTTTCAGTTTACACTATTTTTTGTGACCTTGGCAGTCATCTTAACATGAAAAGATAATTAGCTGTACATCTTGTCTATCTCCAAAGAAATATAGTAATTAAAAAAAAAAAAATAAATAAAAAATAAAGTTTATTCTGAGCAGTCCTGCCATGCTCAGTCCCTCAGTAACTGAGGGAAGTCATTCAAGTAAAGACAACTCAAAAGCTCAGTTTCAATGAACAAACTGAAGGAACACATCACAGGTAAGTAGCTTGTTGGAGATGAGTAACTGAGGCAAGTAATAATTAACAAAGCATAGTCCCATAGCGAACTTTTCAACAAAAGGCTAATAGAGAGTAATACTCAGTCTTTAGATGAGATAGTTCAGCGAATGAGGTGACTCAGGCAGGCAGAGAGGAAGGCAGAACAGAGAGCAATCTCACAGAGGGTTTTTCCAGGTAAGGACCTTAAGCTCAGCCAACGCATGTTGGTCTGAGCTGAGGTTTTAAGGTGAGTGAGTGACTGGGGACAAGTGCTAGAACTCTGGTGATTGTGATCGGTAATTAGGTCAAGTTCAGGAGTGACTGGTTGTAGGGCTGGGCGATTATACGATCTCGATTTATGATCACGATCAAATTAAGTTCGATCATGGTGATCAGCTGTGGGTATACTTTCTCGATCACATGCATAACATGCTGCAGTGAAGTGCACAACAACAAATCACAACCCGCTTTCTTGGCACCGTGCTGTCTGCTAGAGTTGTAATATTAGCGAACGAACCGATTCGTTTGAATGGCTCATAAAGATGAACGTTGCATTGAACGTTCTAACGTTGCGTAATCACAACGCAAAACTACTTGTTTGTTGTGGCATTTTCTATATGGCTCTTGTTAAAACATGCTATTTGCTTTATTTGTGAATAAAAAAAAAAACGAATGTCTGGTTTCTTTCTATTTTATTCCAGGGTTAGGGTTAGGGTAAAAAAATTGTGATTAAAAATCGAGATCGTTCAATATGGGAAAAAAAATCGTGATGACTTTTTTGCCATATCGCCCAGCCCTAACTGGTTGTGGTGTGCTGGTGACTGATCCAGGAAGATGTGAAAAGTCCATAGATCTGCAGTGGCAGATACATATTCCAGGTGATCAGAAGTTTTCTTTAGGTCATCTTCAATTTCATATGTATGGCATTTACCTGTCACTAGGATTTTGCTGATGATTTAAAAAAATGTAGGTGCCTCCAGAGTGGACAGTACAAAAGATAATATAATTTGCCCAAAACTATTAACTATTACTAATTATTGTATTGATATTGTAAATTGAAAGGAGATCACACATTTTGACTTGCAAGGTATTTATTAGCATTGGACTGCATTATATTACATACTGTACATGACAACCGGGGTGATGTTTTCAATTAAACAGTCAAAGAACAATCACATATACATTAACAGAGCATAACATTTTATTTTATTAAATTTTTATATTTTATTTGTATGTCTTATTCTTCAGTGACATGTTTCTGGATCCAGGAGAGAACGTCTCCATCAGTATGAATGGAAAGAGATCCATCTGGATTGATCGGAATGGTGAAGGGGAGAGGAATACCCATTCTTGACAGTGTCATCTAGAACAGCAGGGGAAAAAGTAATTAGTTAAAACAGGTGTTTTTCTTTTATATCTTGATGAGGTATACTAATATAAAGGGAAACTATGTCACCTCTGGAATCCTGGCAATGACATTCAGGGACCTCTGATTTGGCAAGGCTGCAGTAAGTTCAATCTCTTTCTCACTGTTTGTTGCTTTTTCAAGCCTGAATCCCACCTGGTAAGCCGTCATAGCAACGTGTTTGGACATTCTGATTGTGACAGGATACACAGAGAAGAGTAGTCAATTAAACCTGTGCCATTTACTTTACTACACATTTGTTTTTCTGTGCTGATGAACGTTACTTTTTAGCATAGGTGGAGACAATAATCGGCAGCCTGTCCCATTCCAGCTCTAAACGTGCAGCAGGGAATTCACCCAGTACACCAGCCTCAGCTTTAGCAGTGACTGCATACTGCTGGCACTCTTGACCCCAAGCAAACTTGGCCTGAAAAACAGATTTTGAGGTTAAATTACGGGCAAACTGGAGACAAAAGGCATTTCCTGCAATTTTTTCATCACACTTACAGTCACTTTGTGCTTGCTCAGCAGAGCACCATCAACACAGATCTTCTGGTTGTCATTTTCAGCGAGGGAAGAAACAACAAGTTGCACTCTTGCAGTTGGTTTGTCAAAGTAAGCAGCAAGTTGGTAGCCCAGCAGTTTGTGGTCAACTCTCACAGCACGGGCAATGATGGCAAAAACAGGAGGAACTGTATTTCCGAGGAACTTAGCCTGAAAGCATAAATCATACCAATATTTAATATTATATTTTAAATGGAGTTTTGTGTTATTATGACCAAACAAATGACACTGATTCACCTGTTTCTGGATACGCTCAAAGCTAGATCCGGAACTTCCACTGCTAGCTGCCTTTGAGGCTCCATGGGCTGCCAAGTACTGTAAGCAAGGTAATGTTATAAACACAGGTAATCTGATCATGTAAAGTAACTATATTGTTAACAATATCATTTTAAGTAGTTACTCGATCTTTGTGGAATTTCCTGAAAGGCTCCAAGATGGTGGCAGTCTGAAAATTCATACAAAATGACACAGAGTAAATTAATGTAAATTCTTATAAAAAACATAAATTGGCTATTTACGCAACACATGGCAATCGCTGTCCTCACCTTAGACATACGAGAGCTAGACATGGAGGAGCTTGAACTGCTGCTACTGCTGCTGCTGCTGCTTTGGCTGCTACGACTGCTGCGGCTGCTGCTGCTTTTGCTCTCAGAAGACACAGGTCTGTTTTTATCTTCAGTCTCCAGGATTTCCTTCAGTTTCAACAGGAAAGCCTTTCCTTCTGGAGT
>JAUCMT010000051.1:11042135-11073927 GCA_032357475.1 Enteromius thamalakanensis
GGCAGTAGAGGCGGCGCAACTATAACGACACGTGAATAATCCCGCCCACTCTAAAGCGGTACTAAACTGCAGTGAAAGCGCAAACCGAGCTGAACTGAGCCGTGCCATAACGAGCCGTGCCGAGCCGAGTTGTACCACGCAGTGGAAAAGTGCTAAAATATTCGGGAGAGGGTTCCCGCTGGTGCCGTTCAGAACGCGCCACAGAGGTGCGGCTCGTAACCACATGATGAAGCCTATTAAAATTTGGTTAGAATGCCCCTATAATTCAAGTAATGAAAGTAAAGAATGCCTGTGTATGAGTGTTTATTTTTTACATTTATCACACAATTCGTTCATGTTTCATTGCTGTTGTATGAACTCATCTGAGTATCTCCACTTTGCAATTGGGGCTTCTCATACAAATGGATAATAGACTCAGGTTAATTTTACTGTGGGAATTCTTCTCAATGTCAATCTCTCTGATATGATTGGCTGGTGATCTTAGAGTTAAGACAATCAGTGCCTAGCTCTGGTCTGTGGCGTCATCCAGTCTTAGGTAGAAAGATCATGTATGGGTTAACTGACGTGAAATGTAAGAAAAATAAAATGCTGAATATGACTAATGTGCCATGTTATTTAGGGGTTTGTTTACACTCACTGAACATCCTGAACTTTCATTTACCTCAAAGGAACACTCAGTATATTTGGTTTGTTTATGTTGATCACTGGCTGATTTGCCAGTGGTGCTTTTCAGTTACTGATGGCGTTACAGAAATCTGATGGTTTATTTCATGACAGAAGGTGCAGAGTAAAAACATGACCAACAAATATAAACAACATGGACTTTATATATCATTGTGAACAATGAGATCAATGGGACTGAATGAGATCTATTCATTTATTTTAATGTTAAACTTTTTAAATGAGGAAAACAAATACTAATTTAATCTTAACTATTTTCCCCTTACTTTCTGATATTTTCCCATAAGGAAATACACCCTGCACATTTACGCACATTTCTACTCATGCCCAATTGTCATTAGTCTTATTCAATGCATACTGTAGGTTTGTTTTATATACAATTAGTTTCATGTATATTTGGACACAGGCAAAATCTTTATTATTTTAGCTGCTGACCAAAACATTTTCAAGTTACAGTTATATAATGCACATGGACTTAAAGTGCACATACTAAGCTTTAATTTGAGGGCATTCTGGTATCACAGCTGGAGGAAAAGTTAACTAATTACATACTTTATTATGTACCTCCACCTTTTTCAAAGGACCACAAGTAATTTGACTGTTACCACAATTTCACAATCAAAATTTCTAAAACAGAAAGGAGGGAAATCATGCTGGAAAAACACACTTCTAGATTTCTCAAGATCTGCAGAGGTTGGTGTCACATCGCGAGATGTCAAGGTGATAAATGCAAACAATCATTCACATGATGAATCAAGAAGTTTTAATAAATCATCTCTCAATGACGTATCTCACACTACTAATGTGTGGCTGTAGTGTGTGTTTCTCAGCAGATTCTTCTCAGAGTCGTCTTTTCCCGTCTCTTCATGAGATCTGTCCAGATCTGAATCTCCTCTGGTGAGACTGTCATCACACTGAACATACACAAGCTTTCTCAGTCATGTCTTTACTGTTTCTCTCAGATTCACGTCAACTGTTGCTCTTTCACAGGAAGTGCCCAGCGTTATGAGCAGCAGGCGTCAGGTGTCCTCGATCTTGACAGACATCAAATATCTGAAACATGTCTTCATTCTCCTGGAATAAGTGTTATACTACAAATACTGATAATACTACTCTTAACACTTCTATCTAGACGCTCTGCCTGATAGTCTTTGAAAACTGGATCAGACTTCATTAAATGTTGTTTCCTTCAAAGTCAATTAGTTTTCATTGTTTTATTTTATTAAGAGTGAGGCTCCTTCCAGACAAGTCAACAAATCGCTCAATTTCTGTCTCCATTATTAATCTACAAGCAGAAAATTCAGCTGCTGCTGAGCTCCATCATGCTGCTATTGTTAATGCAGCTCTGTTCATTTGTTTATTAATTTTTTAATGTTCACTGGTTTGATCATATCAACAAATTTGACTTCTTTTCAGTCCTTCTCTTCTTTTTTATTCTATAAAAGCAGAACTAAATTCTGAATTTTTGACTCGTTTTTCTTGCTCCTTTCTTACTTACATGTTTGTCTTGTTTCCAACAAAAAATAATTACAAATTGTTAAAATGAGTTAAAATGATTGTTCTGAAGAACTCACAGTAAAAAAACAAGACCATAATTTTTACTTGTCTAGAAAAACCTTCCTGACACATTTTTTTATTAACCAGTGTGGTTTATACAGTAGCCTATTTATAATTGCTAATTAAAACAGTAGAAGAAGTACACAAACAATAAGTTACCAATCATATGAAATCAGTGTTAACAAACACAGAAGAGCACAAAGATGATTTTAGATGTATTTTTTTAGACATTTGAGGCTCAGAGGTGGCATGAGTGCAAATAAATTCTTAATTGTTAAGATTAATGTTTTAAATATAGATGTAATATATTAATATAACATTTTGAATGCATAAATATTAAACGA
This sequence comes from Enteromius thamalakanensis, assembly GCA_032357475.1. Taxonomy (NCBI): domain Eukaryota; kingdom Metazoa; phylum Chordata; class Actinopteri; order Cypriniformes; family Cyprinidae; genus Enteromius; species Enteromius thamalakanensis. The sequence goes on from JAUCMT010000051.1 coordinate 11,044,718, forward strand.
TTAACCCTCATAAGGACCTTGGGGTCTATATGACCCCGACCACCTTTTCCTTAACGAAAAAAAGTGTTTCCCTTCACCTCAATGAAATAAAATTTTGTGACTTTTCCTCATTTTTCATCTATATTTACATAAAAAAACTGGGTCTTGGATTGAAATTGAAAATTAATGGGAAATGCAATAAAAAGCTTTTTTTTTCATTGGTCAAAATCACTAAACCCAGCATAAAAGTGAAAATTTTCAGACCGAAAAGAAAGTCTAGTACTAGGGTACAAATGGAATGTAGAAAAAACATGCTCACACACACACACACTCACAGACACTCACAGACACACACACACATGTATGACTACAAAACTGGATCCACAGAGAACATTTTTATAAAATGTGGCAAATAAAATTAGCCACAGATGCAGAAGAAAGATGTGAAGTGGTGCGACATAATTCATGATTCATTCAGGAGACGGTCTTTATGAACAACTAATTAAATCATTGACTAGATGCATTTAAAAACACATATTCATTCATAAACCAAACTGAATTAAAACTCTTTTTTGTTGACGAAACAAAACAAATTCAGAAGAAAAACAATTCCAGTCAGACAATGTAATTCAAAACATTTAGACAAATGACGAATCCATCAACCCAAAAAGTGCAGACTATACAAGAAAAATCATTGAGGAAAAGGATGAAAAACAGCCAGAGGACAAACAACCATAGAAAAAATATATATATAATAATCTTACCATTAACATAAACACACCTCAGTCATTGCCATAAGGTTGACCTGGATCCCCTTCAATACAACAAAAGAAAGATGAGTGAATTTAATATTAAAATAGACTTTAATATTAAAAAGAATTTACCTGCAAGTCAAGGCTTATCTTTTTAGTCCATTTTCCAGGCTTAATTCTGTTTGCAATATAAAATAAATAAAATAAATAAACAAATAGTGTCTCTCTCTGTGTGTGTGTGTGTGTGTGTGAGAGAGAGAGAGTGTTTGTTTAGAGCAGTTTCTCAAATTGAGGTTGTTAAAAGAGCTAGGTGTTTTTATATATTTAAAATATGGCTTGCAACCAATATTATCATAATATTGATAACAAACAAGAGGTCGAGTCTTATAGGGATCACCTAGTACTTTCATTAACCTCTGAGAAACCTGTTCTACAACCCAAGTACAAACCTTTATGCATATAAAAAACCAACATCTGAACAATGCATGCAATACAATGAAATTCATGAAATAAGTCACAAAACTGTGACCATAATCCAACAACTGAGCGTGCAAGCATTCTCAGTTCATTCAGATTTCTCAGACCATAGGCTTCACAATGGCACAAAAATATTTAAATCTAAGAGGTCATCCCTGATGATCTGACAAACCTGAGTTATATTAGAACAAGTACAAACCTTCATGCAATTAAGAGAACAGCAACGAAACAATTTGAAATAAGATGATCTTGTCATGTAGAGATAGTTCATATGAACGTGACCATTTCTGAACTAAAGACCTCAACAGAGCTTTGTGTCTCTGGACACCAAATCCAGAATTTAGAGTCTAGAAACTTTCTTTCTTCAAAACCTGAAGAAAATGTACAGTATTGATTTTTCTTAGATTACATTATAAACAACACAATCTGCTACCTTGACGGTGTTTGAGCCTCTATAAGTAAGCTACACCTAGAGTAAAATAAAATAATGAACCTACCTTGGAATAAAATTACCCTTTTTAAATGGCATTTCCAGTGTTGCTTCATTTTTCTCAGGGTGGTAGGTTTCTGGGCAGGGCATAAACTGCAGTGATACATAGTGCAACATGATGTGCATTGTGGCACCAGGGGTTTTTCCAAAACTAATAATATTGATGGATGCATCTGTAAGAGCAGGATAGAAGAAACCAGTTATTCATGCACACACAACTACATTGGCGTTAAGGGTTGGCGAGCTGCACCGGATCCGCGTCAACGAGCTTCCCAGCTGCTCCAATAAATGTCGGCCACGGATGACATCGAGGCCTTCTTCCAAATTTTTTGAGAACACAGCCACGGCGGAACACTGGGATCCAGATGACTGGGCTCGGGCTTTGGCTCCCCCTTCTCATGGGGGAATCACAGCGTGCCTACCACAGTCTGACACCAGAAGACGCCCGTGATTATGTGGTTGTGAAACGGGAGATCCTGGGGCGGATAGGCCTTTCTCCCATTGGCGCTGCACAAGCCTTCCACGGCTGGGTCTATCAGCCGCGTCAGCCCGCCCGAGCCCAGGCCGCCGAACTAACCAGACTGGCCCATCACTGGCTCCTGCCGTAGAACCGACTGCGCTGCAGGTGGCCAAACGGGTCGTTGTCGACCAGATGCTATGGGCGCTTCCCCGCTAGCTGCGACACGCTGCCGGAATGCCGAACCCCAGCACAGCTAGAGAGCTAGTGGAGGCTGTCGAGCTTGTGGAAGCGGCCCATCGGAGAGAGGCCGAGGCCACCATTGGCCCGGAGGGTGGTCCAGGAGCAATGCACGCCGGAGGGCACCTGGCGACGCAGTAATCGTCCGGCGGTCCCCAGCCCACCGGATGAGCCCATGCCTACCGAATCACTCTCAGGACCGACGAAGCCGTGGCTGGCAGGTTGCATCATTCACCAAAGCCTGCCTAAGGGAGCACCCTCCACAGAGCTAAAATTAAATGGTCGAACTCTACGAGCCCTTCTGGACAGCGGGAGCTCCGTCAGTCTCGTCCAGGCTTCCCTTCTCCCACCTCGGGCCGAGAAGAAAGCATTCCTGTCCATCACTTGTCACTGCGTGAGCATCGCCATGGCTGTAGGTTCCTGGCCAATAGAGGTCGGGGTGGTCAAAGATCTGCCAGTCCCTGTGTTGCTTGGGAGAGACTGGCCGGGCTTTGACCAGCTCCTAGCAGCCGCCACACAACCTGCCAGCCCTACTCCGTTCAGGAGGCCGCAGAAGGCTGAAAGAGGGGGCCACTGCCAGCCCCTTTTCCTCAACTCGGACAGCGACCGAGACGGTAAGTCCCCCTCCCTGAATAATAAAGTCTTCTTTGATGTGTTCCAGCAGTTGCAGGGTGGGGGATCGTTTGGTCGAGCCCAGCGGGAGGAAAGACCGGCTCAAGAATTGTTGGTCCCAGGTTCGGGTCCTCGAGGGCCGGGAGGTTCAGCCGGGGCCCCATCCTACCCCTCACTTCATCGTGGTGAACGGGCTGCTCTACTGCGCCGCCCAGCTGAGGGGGGAGGAAAAGAAACTGCTGGTTGTGCCGAAAGCCAAGACCGAAGCGGTGCTGGAGCTCGCGCATGCCCATCCCCTGGCCGGTCACATGGGGGCCACCAATACACTGAAACGGATCCGAGACCGGTTTCACAGGCCGGGAATGGAAGCAGAGGTCCGCATGTTCTGTCAAGCCGCCTCCCCCCAGTCCGCTCATCCATCTGCCCATCATCAAGGTGCCCTTCGAGCGCATTGGGATGGATCTGGTGGGGCCGCAGCCGAAGTCTGCCCGGGGGCACGAACACATCTTGGTGATAGTCGACTACGTCACCCGGTTTCTAGAGGCAGTCCCGCTAAGGAAGGCCACCGCAAAGACTATTGCCCAAGAGCTCTTCACCCTCTGCACCCGAGGCGGCATCCCAAGGGAGATACTGACCGATCAAGGTACCCCGTTCATGACGAAGCTAATGGCCGACCTCTGCCGTCTTTTGCAGGTGAAGCAGCTCCGAACCACTGTCTATCATCACTAGACAGATGGATTGGTTGAAAAATTCAATCAAACGCTGAAACGGATGTAATGGAGGGTCGTCGCAGAGGATCACAGCGACTGTGACCTCATGCTACTTTATGTCCTGTTCGGAGTCCGGGAGGTACCCCAAGCCTCCACCGGTTTCACGCCCTTCGAACTGTTGTTTGGCCGTCAGCCACGGGGACTGCTAGACGTCAAATGCACCATTATGATCGGGCAGCCCAGCCACGTGAGTTCCAGCCCGGCGATCGAGTGATGGTCCTGGTCCCCAAGTCAGCCTGTAAATTCCTCGCCACCTGGCAGGGCCCTTACGCGATCCTGGAGCGTGTAGGCCCTGTGAACTACCGGGTACGGCAACCCGGCCGCCGACAGACTGAGCAACTTTACCACGTCAACCTACTTATAGAGCTGGAAGCCTTCTCCACCCTCACCGGCCACTGGCAGTACCGGGTTCTTCCCTTCAGGTTACATGAGGCACCCGCAACCTTCCAGCGCTTGATGAATGTGATCCTCCGGCCGCACCAGCAGTATGCCGCAGCGTACCTGGACTATGTGGTTATCCACTCGGAGACCTGGGTGGACCACCTCGAGAGGCTCCGGAGGGAACTGGGGGAACTACGAAAGGCTGGACTCACCGCTAATCCTAGGAAATGCCACCACAGTTCGACACCAAGTACCTGGGTTACCAAGTGGGACGGGGTCTCATCAGACCACAGGATAAGAAAGTGGAGGCTGTCCGGCAGGCTCCACAGCCCCGTTCCAAAACTCAGGTACGTGCTTTCCTAGGGTTAGCTGGTTGTTATCGCTGTTTCATTCCTAACTTGTCCTCTATAGCCGCCCATCTGACAGACCTGACCAGAACGTACAGTGGAACAGCGAAGCCATCAAGAAGGCGCTCACCAGCAAGGCTGTGATTATTGCACGCCAATATTCATTGGCCTATTTCCAAAGACTTGAAGACGATTGGTCTCTCATGTGAGATCCCATATGTAACGTTGGAGTAAACTCGACTCAAGGGGAATGGCAGTATTTCACATCAATTAACCACAGCCTAATGACAATCATCAAAGAATCAAGGTTCACCTTAAAAAGGGGTTCAAGCTTAAACACGCATCTAAATAATTATAAATGTTACTTGCATTGGTCTTTGTTTCTGCAAAAGAGTCCTGATTCGGCCTAGATGATCAACCTTTAGGCGTGAGCTGTAGTTTTCCTCTGGTTCCTCGAGATGTAGGAAATAGTCCACAGCGAGTTAACAAAGTTACATGAAGGTAAAACTGCTGAAGATTACACTCAAGAGATGAGTTTAGCAAAGTTTTGAAGATCGTCTGTCTCATGAAGATTTTGAGCGAAGAAAAGCCTGGGTTAGGGACTTTTAATGGTTCCCTGACACAGCCACCATTTGGGCGGAATGGCCAATCAAAAGCATGATTTTTTTTAGCGAGAGAAACATTCTTTGTCTACTAGTTGTAACTAGTATAATCCATACAAGGGAACATAAACACAATGCATGCATACGGGACCCATTTATAATTGCATATTCATAGCATAAAATAGAGAAAATGTCTTGTATTTTGTTATGTGTATTGCTAGTTTGGAGCCAGACCAGGGGTCTCCTGCTCCTCTTTGGAATGTGTTTGAAGTTTAATGTAGAGATTGGAGACCAATCTGTTTAGCTTCATCAGGATAGTGGGGGAAACTATGGGCAATTAAGCATCAATATAAATGTAGAATGAGGGTCGAGGTCTGTATTATATCCAAATGTCAAAGGCTAAAGGGGGCTTTTAAGACCTAGAGTCCAAACTGGCCATCTGTGATCTTAAGCAGACGCTACACAGTGAACACACTCGGAGCAGTGGGCAGCCAATGCTGTGTTGCCTAGGGAGCAGATGGGGGATCGGTGCCTTGTCGGTCTCTGCCTCTGTGCGCTGATCTCTGCGCAGTCACTGACATTCACTCTGAGTTACCTTTAATAGCAATAATATTAATGCATGACATCTCTATAGAAGCTGCCCCTCCTTCAGACCCGCAGCCAAAACGGGCATCCTATTGGTGAGTATGTGAAGGATTTCAATGAGTACTACTCATTTTGTGCCCTGCAGGGAACAAACTTTGAGGACGCTGTTCTGGTTGGGGTTTGATGAAGATCTGGGCAAACGGATTTCCCTGGAAGACAATCTGGGCTCACCCGTCCAGCTCATTGACCTGGCCTTATGGCTGGGAGGTTCAACACAAACCTTAGGGCCAATCTCCGATCCAGTTCCTAAACCACAACCAGTAAAGCCATTCTTGTTTCCAGTCCCAGAGGCCCGGCCAGAAGTGTCAGTTCCCCAACCCAACAACTTCAGAGCTAAAATTCTCGACCCTGCTATGCAATTAGTGTGATCATCAAAAAGAGCCTGGCAACAACCCAGATTTCACCCAAGGACGACGATCTCGATCCCCAGAAGTCCAGTCTACCCGTCTCAGCCAGCAGTGCCAGTACCGATTGCAGGTCTGGAATCCCGGCCAGTAGAGACGAGCCCAGATCCAGTTCCTGAGTCACGGCCAGTAGAGCCGATCCCAGATCCAGTTCCTGAGTCGCAGCCAGTAGAACCAATTCCAGATCCCATTCCTAGGTCGCAGCCAGTAGAGCCGATCTTAGTTCCAGAGTCGCAGCCAGTAGAGCCGATCCCAGTTCCAGAGGCTCGGCCAGGAGAGCTGATCCTGAATCCAGTTCATAGTTTACAGCTGGGAGAGCCCTTCCCGATTCCAGTCCCTGAATTACAGGCAGGAAAGATGTTCCCGAAACCAGTTCATAGTTTACGGCCATAAGAGTCATTCCCGATTCCAGTCCCTAGTTTACGTCCAGGAGTGCTAATCCCGATTCCAGTCCCTAGTTTATGGCCAGGAGTGCCTATTCCAGTCCCTAGTATATGGCCAGGAGAGCCTTTCCCGAAACCAGTTCGTAGTTTACGGCCAGAAGAGCCGTTCCCAATTCCAGTCCATAGATTATGGCCAGGAGTGCTAATTCCAATTCCAGTCCCTAGATTACGGCCTTGAGTGACGATCCTGATTCCATTTTCCAGAGTCTGTGCTGCAAGAGCGCCCTCCAGAGTCTGCTCTGCAAGAGCGTTCCCCTGAGTGCACGCTGCAAGAGCCACTGGCAACCCATGATCCGCCGCAGGCAGCCCCTTATTCGCCTTGGTCGTCTCTCGCTCCGCCTCCGTGTTGGTCACCGGCACCATGTGTTCCGCCTTGGCCCTCCGGATCCTTGCCATCGGCCTTGTTCATAGGCTGGCTGTCTCCCCCTTCGACTACACCCTGGGTGTCTTCCAGGACTTCCAGGACTGTTCAATTTGTGTGGAATTAAAATCGCAAAGTATTGGCCAAACTATAAACAAATTAAGCGGTGAGCTCATTGGCTGCTTATTATCTTAGCTTGGTATGTGGTTTTAGGTTAATAATTTTTACCCTGTGTAAACAAGATATTGATACTTTATCTCCATCTCTTATTTATTTAATACCTATTTAGGTTGGTTTTTCTTTATACTTTATGTTTCTACAAGTCTGTCTGTCACAAAAACATGACAGACAGACAAGTGCAGTCTCTATATGATGCCCAAATGTTGATGTGTTACAATTTCAGTGTTCTCTGGTGATATACAATAGTTTTGTGTGCAGTACAGAATTTAAGTTGTTCATTGGTAAAAAAAAAAAAAAAAGCATCTCAATCCACTTTGTGAAGGTGTGCATTTCTCAATTCTTGTATCTATATTGACAAATAAAGCCTGCTTAAAAAAAATGGCTAAATGTAGGGCTGCCTCATAAATGTTAGCTAACTGGTAGTTGACAAGAAGAGGAATGGCAAGGAATTGACCAAAATGTAAATAACCGCTTATGGACAGATTGTTAATGGTGGATCTATATGGTATACAGTATACAGTGCACACATCATTTATTAATAATGTGCTCACATAATGTATTTTAGTTGGCAGTGTGTGCATCAGTACTTTTTTAATATTTCCACATTTTAACAATGCCATTCAAACCAGTTTGGATTGATATATTATCTAAAAGATTTTAATATTGTATAACATTGGTAGCTCGCATTTCATTTTTAAAAAGTAGCTTCCGAATGAAATAAGGTTGGACCCCTGCTGTAGAAAAAAGTTACCGAATCCAGTTTGGCTTTCCACTGCCGCTCTTCCGCTGTGTTATTCCCACTCTAGTGGGCCCCAGCAGGGTGGTCATGGAACAACAAGTAAACACTATCTTGAGGAAGGAGGCAATCAAGGTGGTTTGAAAAGAAAAAGAGTCCAGATTCTACAGTACTTCATCCAAAGAAGGATGGAGGGTTGCGCCCAATTTTAGCTCTGCATCATCTGAATAGCTTAGTCTTTCAGGTGTGTCCATGCAGGACATCTGCAGTGCTGTAGGTTGGTCCATGCCCCTTATGTTTGGTTTTACGTGCGTACCACTCCAGGCTCTTCCGCTCTCTCGTGCTAGCTGTGCTAGTTATGTGCTAGTTAGCCAGTTTTACAGCATGGACTAGAATGGATTGTTGAAAACATTTTGACAGGGTTAATTTTTTTTTACACTACCATTGAGAAATTTTAACCAAAGTATATGATAGACCTTTCATGAAGACTTTTCATGAAGAATCATATTAACTTGTCTAAAATGGGCATTTGATAACCCCTTTAATACAATTGTACCATAAAGATAATATCTGAATATTTAAGAATATTTTTAATACGCTTAAGAGTACAGTGATTCAATTTGTATTTTCATTATTCTGTCTACTTACATTCACTTCAAACCTCAGGCAGACCTCTCCAAAGGCATAATTTGTTTTGGCAGTGCAGGAAACACTGGCCTATACATAGTGTACAGTAATGAATAAGTTAAGTAGAAGGGCTGGCTCTGTCTCATCTACAGATGGTGACCTCCTTCCCAGCAGAAAAAAAGGGGGAAAGACTAAATATAGCTAAATATATTTCCCGTTAATAAGAGAGTCCTTGAAGACATACATTTGCGTCTATTGTGAGTTTGAAACACCAGTCTCTCTTCCAGATTGGCAGATATTTTGCTGTGCTGTTTACAATTTAAGATGCCAAATGATGAAACTGAATGATGCCATTTTTCCCATTATTGGTTTTGTATGACAGTATGTTAAACCAAAATAAATAAATACACTAAGAAAGGCTATGGCAATGCAGTGAGGCAGGTAATTGCTGCAAAACTAATTAGCTAACTACTCAAGGACAGCTTGGGATGGGAAAACAAGGAGGAGGTACTGTGTCACCAAAAGTAATTAGATGGAAAACACCCGGAAAAGTGTTGTGTAAACAACTGAAGTGCAGAAGTTCAGAGAAGGACCTGGCAAGGTTGAAGATTAAACAAATTAATGAGTGTGATGGGAGCCATCAACAACCTCTGTGCCGTTCTCTGTTACATGAGAATCGACTGAGACAAGCCCCCATAATCGCCCCTCTAAAAGAGCTCACGCGGCCCTTGGTTCTGACATGATTAAGAATCTGTGTCAACCAAGCAGAATAAAGAACAAAGATGCGTTGTATGTCAGATCCTATGAGCCATCTGAAAATGCTCCAATCTTCCTGGTTCTGTATCCCAGGCCAATTATTTAGCCCTCAGATCTGACCTTGGTTAAAAACTGTTACCACACCATACACTTATAAAATGTAAAGGTGTATAGTTCCATGAAGAATCTTTAACATCCATGTAACAGACGTTTCTTTAGATGAAATGTTTTAGAGAATTTTTTGATTCTTTGATATTTAAAGTACATTTTTGTTATTTTTGATACTTGAGAATTCCAGTAACCATTCATGGTAATTGTAACTTTAACTGAAAATAACAACTGGTATATTATTAAAAAATGTCTTCTTTTGTATTCTGCACAAGAAAGTAAGTCATACGGGTTTGAAACGACATGAGGGTGAGCAAATGATGATAGAATTTTCATCTTTGGGTGAACTAATCCTTTAAAAATGAAAGACTTTGATGGTTTTGAGAAAAGCCTCAGGGTTTTCCACAGAACACTTAGTTAAGCAACCAAAACGGAGGCTAAGAAAGAGTTTTTGTATGTATATATCTCCAAGGCCTGACATCTCAGAAAGTTCTCTTTTTATTTTAACCCATATAGTTTAATGTATTTCAGCGCAACCTCAATTGACCTTAAAAAAGGGTTGTTGGCAGAGACAACATACTAGTCACCTCTCCCTCCAGTTTTGACATCTTTTTTTTTAATCCATTGTCTCTGAGAAACCCTACAGCATGGCCACGTCACATTTAGTTTAGTTTGATCCAAAGGCGTTGCTCTGACATATCCCCCTTCATCTTGCTTCCCAGACCCTCAGACTTTTATGTCAACATCTATTTTATAGCACCTTAGCCAGAATATTGAATAAGTCTTTGACACTGGTACATCTTTACACTCAAACCACAATAACGCAAAAGAGGCAGAAGTGCAAACAAGAACCTTAGTCAGGGAAACAAATAAGTAATGAATCATATTTGAATTATATATTTTTACAATGCAGTCTATTGAAATATATATATATTTTAAATAATTTATTTTATAAGTAAACATAGCCCACTACTGTAATACCATATGTGCAAATCTAAATTTAAAGTCCAGACTATACAGACTGCATATATAAATATTACTGATTACACACTGTACAGTTTATTATGGCTGTCTTCTTGCTGTCCACCTGCCAATTCATGGTGGACACAAGAATAACCACCATTTTTTTACCCCACAAATAGCATAGAATTGAGCAATTTTGCAGTTCATAATATCCAAAAGTGTGCACACAAGTCCATATAATGGCATGTAGCATCTTGCTGTAATTTTAATAATGATTAATGGGACACAGTGGTCCTTTTCTAAAACATTCATTGTTTACAACTACCATCATCTTGAACAGCACGTTTCACTCATGGAAATCATGCCAAATCTCTTACTACAGAAAATGCAGTAAAATTTACTGAAGAACGTATTTAGGGGTGTTTTTCCAAATATTTGTGAAAGGAGAAGTTTACACCAGACTATTTAACCAAACAAAATATTTTGTATAGATTGTAGATTGTATTCCCTTTAATTGCATTTGGATTTTGCAAAAAATAAAACCAATCATGGTCAATATCTCTATGGTAATTAAAGGCTATTTAAAACGGAAAAAGATACCTGCTTCAAAAATACTGAACTCTGTGGAGACACATAAAAGTCAAGATTTAAGGATGAGTGACGGAGTGAAAGATGTGATGGCAAAACCGTTTATGCCAAATATAAATTACATACCAGAGAAACTTTGTTCCAAAAAATGAAAGTCCATTCCTTCTTGAGATGGAAGAGAATTTTTTAACACTCCAAGAAAATAATGAGAATTCGGGGCATTTGAGAAATGCCTTGGGCATTGGGAGATTTGAGAAAACACGGTCAGTATTAACCCTGAAAAAGTTAAATAATTTTACACTGAATAAACACTAAAAGGGAAGCGATAACTACTGGCTGCCTCTACATTATCCTGCTTATTATACGGCTACTTGCCGCATAAAAAAACTGGAATGAATATGAATTTGAAACATTTTATTGCCATATTTGTTTTAAATTAACATTTTCATCCTTCCGCAAAACTATATAGTTCCATGTGACTAACATTCAAATGTCAGTAAGACAATTTATAACATCTACATATGAATACATAATAATGGATGTATTTTATTTATTTACTTGTTTTATTTATTTATTTATTAAGTTGTTTCATTCTTAATTGCGGTTGTCCAGTGTTTGCGCAAAACTGTTGTTAAACATGAAATATGCACATTTTGACTTCCATGTACCCTAGCTCTTAAGAGTTTTCTGTCACACTGCTTAACTCTTTTAAAACACGTTGTTGTGTGTTAAAAGTTCATGTTGTTATCTGTTCTTTTAATGTCATGGTTAATTGAAAATTGAAAACAATTGAGATTTGACAAAATGAATGAATGATTCCTTATGTACTGTAGTTAATCTTACGGTTCCCTTCCTGGAGCAGTGGGCCTAAGATACTGCATTATTTCAATCATAAATTCAATGGTTTGTAGTGCAAACAATTTGACCATTTACTACACTTTGTAGTTATTTACTTGCATGAAGTGCTGTGTGAAACGTTCAAATGCAATTATGCTTATTTAAAATAATACATACTCATAATTCCCAAACCCTTTGTTTGATTTTCTCTTTTGGATGGGGTCGCACTTTAATTATTTAGCATTTAGGGATTTAGCATTAGCACAAATTCCTGATTAACAAAGCACACATTATCTCTTTGTGTATAATTGGATTCAATCTAACAAGCCATTTATAGGGAAAAAAATGTGCATTTGAACTTCATATGGACATCCAATAATGGGATTTTTTACAAATTCATGTCTAGACTTTAAATTTAGACTCAATGCATCAGTGAATACTACTATAATGTACAAACAATTTTAGCATGGCTTTTTCTCATACAGAGGAGACATCCTACCCTCTTTGTCCCACTAACGTCCTGTCTCAGGATGTGTTGTGGCATCTGTGGCGGTTTGTCTTTGCAAGCTATCGTAATGCAGGTGAAGCAAAAGAGTCAGATGTTGCACACTCAAACCACATGCGCTTCAAATTCACAACAAGGTCATAAATTATTATTTTTTACTTCAACTGCTGTATAAAAGCAAATGTACTTATAAAATGTATCAAGATCAGACCTTTGGGTTTAATCAGTGGCGGTTTTACATTGAATTACTCCCTGGGTGAGACCCCCCCACCCTTTTTTTCTTTCTTTTATAAGTTCAAATAACATCAGAAAAGCATTTATTTTGAATAAAAATAAAATAAATACTTAAAAAGGGACTTAATTTTCCAAAAAAGGGGTCAACCATGACATTTATTTAATGATGTGAATAAAAAAAAATCAATAACACTCAATAAGTTGCATTCTGTTTTATAATGCACTTCAATACTGAGGTGCAGATAATCGTCACTTGCAATAAGTGTTATAAATATCAGAAAATGGTATGTGCACTTGGCATAAATAGCCACAATCTACAATCCTAAAACTTATTCTCCATATGGAATTGGAGATGTGAAAATTGTCAGATATGAAAATTATGTAGCAATAATTGATTGTTGTTTGATGTGGTGAATGATAGTGTATGCTATTATGTTTTTTTTGTTGTTGTTGAAAGATCGTCTTAAATGTGTGATATGAAGAAATAATTTCAAAAATGGATTTATAGTATTCTAAATTGATAGACCATTCATTATTTTGACAATCAAGTTTCATGTTTTATAGCTGATTTTTATATTCTACTGCAAATATGTATTGGTGTTGTATCGTTGGTTAAAAAAATAAATTATTAATTAAAAAAAAAAAACAGCCACACACAAACAAACACACTATTACTAAAGCCATGATAAGTGGCATGTGTTAAAAATGACCAGTTACAAGAGCAGAGAGATCTGACATTTGATCTCCGCATCCAAAGTCTTTAAAGTCTATTTGACGAGCGAGCAGGGGTTTAGCTGTTGAGAGAGCACAGATAGGGTCGAGCAAGTGCTGCTTCTCGCGAGAGCTCATTTTTGCACTCGCCTAGTGTTGTGTGCTTTTGCGGTGCAGAAATGCTCCCTCCCTCATGGTTTTCTACATGTGCATATGTGCATGTCTTGTTTTTATGTTTGTTTTTTAATTTCAAACTAGGCTATTTAAACACCATAGTCACAGGTAGGCTATGATAGATAATAGAAAACTGCTTATGGGTACAGATGATTTTTTTCCCCAATTAGTGCTTGTGCCACCCCCAATGCAGCCCCTGGCGCCTGCCCTGTGCACCCATGCCTAAAACCACTTGTAGATTTAATATAATTTAATATACACAATGGGTGTTTCTTTCCACAGTCATTGCATCCTATTATCTCTTTTTTTTAGCTAATTATGTTTATGTTTTAATTGTTAGGAAGTTTTACATTTGGTGGATATAATCATTAAAAGCATCACTTGGTTTACATTACAATAATCCATTACAAGTCTTGGCCTAATGGATGGAGAGTCAGACATTTGAATTCCTAGGTCCGGGGAACTGTAGGTGGGGTGAGTGAATATACAGCGCTCTCTCCACTTTCGATACCACGACTGAGATGAGACCCTTGAGCAAGACATTGTGCACCTGGCTGCCTATTGATCCATGTGTGTGCGTGTGGTTGTTTACTTCTCACTGCTGTGTGTCTGCACTTGGACAGGTTAAACACAGAGCACAAATTCCTAGTGTAGAAAACCATACATGGCCACATGTAACGTCCTTTCCTTACAAAAGCTTGATGTTATTTTAGTATCAATAAAATATTATTATAGTTTTTTTTTTTTACTTTATTATTTTCAATGATATTGTTATAATTATTAGTTAGTTTTTATTAGATTGTCTATATAGTCTTAATAGTTTTATTGCAGTTTTTTGAGTTATTACTTTTTTTAATAGTTGATGGTAATGACCCCTTTTAAAACAATCAGAATTTATTGATCAAAGTTGAATTGAATTGATTCACTGCTTTAAAAAAAGAGCCTTTAAAAATTAATCCTTCTATGGATCCTATTAAAGAAAAATCCAATACATGCAGTTTATCCCTACAGCTCATTATTATGACAAGAAAGGTTGTTCACTCTGGCCAGCCTTTAAGTCTGAATATTTTTAGGAGATACCTGCACTACTAAGAAAACATCTTGAACTGTTAAAAATTACAGAAAATAAATTCATCCATCGAGAAAATTAGATTCAGTGGGTTTGATATAGGTTGTAATAGGCTTGTTGTAGAACAGCGTAAACAAGCTCTATATTTTCTAGAAAGTAAGATCGATTATGCTATGAGAAGTTGTTGTGCCCATGGTATGCCACTCAGAATATAGATAACAGGAATTTGCATATCTGTCCAGATGTTGGGGAAAGTTTATTTGATTTAAAGACAATGGAGCTGTCAGCACTAGCCGTTCTCGTCAGAGCTGTTTATTTACTGCCATGAGCAGACGCGGGGATTGTGACTGTTTGAATAGTGATGATCAGACATGTTTTGCACTGCAGGTCAATGTGAGCAATGGTATGGAAATTACAGAGAGGCCATAATTTACATTCTATAACTCTAAATAACATAGAATGCATAGCTATTAGGTAGAGACTTCTATATATATTTATGGATATTGTACAAGCCATAAAAATGACATATAAAAAGCAATATTACTGTTTAAAAAAACAACAACACGTTTGTTCACACTGATTGGTTGATAGGGGTGGGGTTTCTTTCAGTTGGTTTTTGATATGTGGGGTATGTCACTAATTAAATATATTTTTAGCAAAAAGGCCCATTCACACAAAGCACGATAAATATAAAGATAACAATAGCATAATTTGTTTCCACAACAGCATCTGCCACTTTTAAATTCTCAAGTGTGTGATTGTAGAATTATTACAGATTTGTTGTCAGTGTTTATATCATATAAATATATTATATTTATAGTATATATTATATACTATATTACGGTTATCATTATCATTATTGTGCTTGGTATGAATAGGGCTTAATACTCAACCTCCTACTTGTCTCCATCTTTTAAATTATCAGCTAATATGCATATAAGCAGACTACATTTGCTATGGCTAATAGTAAAACCCTGTGCAATTGTAAACTAAAGCCAAACTACACACATGTAGGTATACGGGAACAATATGTCACGTTTTGGTAATAGAGAGTAACAACCAGCTATACAACCTGCAAAGAACTGCGTAAGTAAACTAAAGTTACGATTAATGTTTTGAATTTATTTTTAAATATTGTAACTACGTATAAGTATAAGCGAACAACAGGTTATGTTTGGGTAATAAGGGAGTAGCAAACAGATATCCTACAAATAATTTATAATGGATTAATAAAAAAAAAAACAGGTACCTATTCTATTAAATCGTATGTTTGGTGTATCTATAAGTAAGCTTTTTAAAATTACTGGGGAAATATACTCTTGTTTTATTAAGTTACAGGGTAAGTATGACATCTACGGGTTGTAAATTAAAGCGGTGATTGTTACCCTCTTGTTCAACGAAGTAACAGGGTAGGTACCAAACCCAATGGATGGATAATTAAACAAATATTCATAATTATTATTTTTAAACTATAGAAACAGTTATTCTAATATTAAAGGGTGTATATGCCCTGCTGTGCTACACAATCTTTACATTTGGAGGAAAAATGGCTTTTTGTAATAATACATAGGAATTACATTATAGCCTACATATTGGCAATGTTAAAGAAAATTAGTTTCTGCCATGATTTTATTTAGAACAGACCATGTAGGCTAGCCTTACCTTACCTTTTTAGGTGTTCTCAGAGTATAGAAATAATAAATGAAAAGGCATTTGTATGTCAGTTGACGGATGAACGGAGAGACAGTTGAATCCATATGATATGCATTTATTGAAACAAACTCACAAGGTGTTACAAGCAGTCTGTAACGTTTGGTGCAACGTGCGGTGTGTAGTCACTTCCTCAATGGAGCACAGAGCGGAGGACACGACAGATTTAATGCAAAAATATTTAATCAAAACAAAAACTCCAGAGCACAAAAAAGAACAAGCTGACAGGGGCAGCAAAAAGACAAACACGTAGGGGAACACGACAGCACATTACCTTACATTAACAAGACCTGAATAAAACAGAAAGGCAACGGTATTTAAAGGTTTATAAATCAAAGACAAAAGTGAAGGCAGGTGTAAAACAACAGGTGAGACAATCAAACTAATGAGGGAAAAACCAAAATCACAAAGACACGACAAGACAGAGACAGAATGTCACACAAGCGAAGTTCAGATGACAGCAGACAACAACATAGGAGGCGAGGCAGAGACAAATCCAAAGGCAGTGTAAAAGGTCAGGCAATATACAAACAGAATCCACGGGAGAAGACGAGAATCGAAACAGGAAACAGGCAAGATCGGCAACGGGGAATCAAACAACAATTAACAAGACACTGGAAGGGGGAAAACCGCTTACAGAGGTAGGACAAGCCATACACAATGATGAGCAATGAGACAGACAAACAGACTGCAATTTATACAGGTGGTACTGATTGAATGATTGAACCTGAAAAGCAACAGCTGTGGGGGAGAGGTGGATTCTGGGAAATGGAGTTTAGATGTGGAAACAGACACAAAAACACTTACCCCCAGTTTCACAGACAAGGCTTACGCTAGTCCCAGACTAAATTGTTTGAGCTGTCTCAGATGAAAATATCTTGCTCTGACATATCATAAAACATGTCAGTATCAGTGTTCTGCGTTAAGATGCACACCTGTAATATTTTCTTGTAAGGCATTTTTGTAAAAGTTGCTGAAATATCTTAATTTAACTAATGCCTAGTCCTGGCTTAAGCTAAGCCCCGTTTGTGAAACCGGGCCATAGAGTTCTTAGATAGCTGGAGTGCCATCAACAGTCTTTAGCTGGCAGCTCCAGCTGGGCGTGACATCAGTGAATATAGTCTTGATTTGTGCTGTTACATTGTAAGTGTTGCTTGTTACTCTCTTGTTCTCTGTAGTTACAGGGTAAGTGTGAGTCTTGCGGGCTGTAAATTAAAGTGGTGCTTTTTACCCCCTTGTTCTCTGTAGTTACAGGGTAAGTGTAAGTCTTGCGGGCGTCTCGTTGTGTTAAATGTTGAGATCGGTGTTGTTTGCATAACATTTCTAGAAATTAGTCTAGAAAAAATGTGTGATCATATTTGATCATATGCCCTATTCAGGTAACTGCCTGTATGTCAATATTTAAACATACGCCCGATGCGGGACCTTTTTATGTATATACAAATAATGCTTTACAATGTAGGACAATAGTAATTAATGTTGACACAGGTTTGTATAACATAATGCAGTGATTCAGTGGGAGATTTACTGAAATGATCAAGCCATAAATAGTGAAATAAAGAGGTTTAACTTAATAGATTTTATTCATTTATTACTTTTAATACAGTTTATATTATGTATAATATAATATATTATATTATGGCATACATTTTTACTGTGAGTCTTATTACTACTACGATAAGTGGTACCACCTAAACCTCTTTTTACTTGTTATTATATATTTACATATTTACATATATCCAGCTTTTGGAAAACATAAATGGCACATAAAATTTTTTTTTGGGAAAAAAAGATAACCATAGACTGGCGAGGAACCATATATGGTAATTTAATTGACCTAGATTTACAACATAAAATTATAATTATTTTTATAAAGTCACAAAAGATTAAAAGTCTTGTTATAGATTCTGACAACATTCCAGGGTTAAAATGATGAATTTCCTATTATTTCAGTGAGTGCCCTATAAAGGGTTAAGACCCTAATTTAACAACACAACCAAAAAAACTACATTTTAACAAAACTTTTCCAAGAACATAACAAGAATGCATAATTTACAACCACTTAGAAGAGTAAAAGCAAACACAAAAGCAAGTCATGTTCTAAAAGTATTCTTTTTAATAGTCATACTGTCATTTTTTCTTTTCAGCTGTGGGCAGAATTCATGAAAATTCTGGAGATTCAATGAAAATTCGGCGAAAGTTGTCCCTGCAGAATGTGAGGAGGCAGAAAAGTCCTCCTCTTTTGATGCAGTTTTCACCTGTGATCAAAATTAGAGAAAATGCACTGCAAAAAAACTAAAAAAGAAATGAATAAAAGAACAGAATGTTTAAACATGTCAAGTCTGCATAATGTACAAAGCTTATATTTAACCAAATATAAAAAATTACTTCTGTTCTTTAAGGACTCTGTTCCACATGTTTCAAGCAAATCATTCAGAGTTGACAACACTATAATGTGGTAAAGCAAAAATAATAACATAAAGGAATAAACTTTCACAGGTAACTTAAAAATAAACAAGATTGGAAAAAAATAACATATCTTAATCCCCTGGTTGTACCCTGTTTATATCATAGTTTAAAAACATTGAAAAAAAATATATAACTATAGTTATTCCACCGGTACCACAAAACAGCCCTGATTCTAACCTCTTTTTGCACATTTAGCATTTTTGCATAATTAGGAACACCTTATTTAAAAAAAAGAAAAACAACAACATAGTAAACTGATGAAAAAGGCCCAGACCCTCTAAATTTTGCAAAAATGAAAAAAAAAAAAAAAATCCTGATACGTTACTCACCCATGTCTCCAAGAGTTAGTCGCAAAGAAATTAGAGATGGGATTTATGGCTCTTTAAGGGGATCAGAATATTTGCGAATAATTGGATCCGTTCCTTCCAAAGAGCCGTTCAAAAGATTCCATCACTGGGATGTATGATGAGGTAAGATTTGTAGTCAAATAATTAAAACTACGAAAAAATGTTAATTTATGAACCACTAATTATTTTGTATACTACATAAATATGTAGTTTTGCATTGTGATTACGCAATGACGTCATCACGCAAAGTAATATGTTAAAAATAACCTATTTATTGTGCATCTGGATGTAATGTTTTAATATCATACACGCGCCTCAGAGAGTAGAGACATGACAAGCTTACGCTTGTCAGATACTACGTGATGAAGTCACTGATATGCAAATTAGTCTGTGACATCATCTGGCAACATTTAGCTACTTTTCGGGCAGTTTTATAGGAAATAGTTGGCAACACTGATGCTGTTAGGCAGTAGCCCTCCCCCTATAACTGTTCTGTCTCGTGGAGGAGCCAATTTGTGTGTATCTCTGTGAAACACGCATAGGAAGAAAAGAACGACAGAAAGAACGGCTCTTCCCCAGCCGTGACTCGGATCCCATCGTTCATGTTTATGAGCCGTTCAAAAGAATCGGTTCGTTCGCGAACGTCTCAACTCTAAAACAAATTACGTTTTTTTAAGAAAACATTCAAAGAATCCCTCTTCATACAGTGGGCATTTTCGAGATTAAAAACACTGTTTAGTACTAGTCGAGGAATAAGGGTCTTATGCAGCAAAATGATCGGCCACATTCTTAAAAATACACATTATACACATTTGTTTTTTCCACAAATGCTCAGCTCTTTTTTATTGCATGTTGTTAAATACAGTGTGGGTACTTCCGCCTACGTCCCGCTCAACCTCATCAAGACCAAGGAACAAAGACGCACAGGCACATCAAAAAGTATTTTTGGATTAATCGTTTTGTTAGATAAGTGTCACGCCCAGCTGGAGCTTCCACCTAAAGACTGTTGATGGCACTCCAGCTCTCTAAGAACTCTGTTTTTATGTCTGTTTCCACATCTGGACTCCATTTCCCAGTATGCATCTCTCCTCCACAGCTGTTGCTAGTTTGGTTCAGTCATTCAATCAGTTCCACCTGTATATATACCACTCTGTTTTTTTGTCTGTCACAGATTATTGTTTCATGTTTACCGTCAAATCTGCCTTGTCCATTTGTGTTCTTGTACCTTATCGTTATCGTGTTTTGGATTTATTGTTGTCGACCTCTGCTTCCCCTGGACCTACGTTTTTTGTCTTGCCCCTTCGGACTCTGTTTAATGGTATGTTTGACCCACGCCTGGATTATTGTTTATGAGACTGTCTTTGCCTACGCTGTTTATTTCTGCCGGTGATTGATATTGTCTTAACTACCCTGAGCCCGAATAAATCCTTTATCTGCATATGAACCCGCACGCTTCACGTCCTCATGATAACAATAAGACTCGTATTACTCGGCTGGGTTCTTGATCATGTAGAGCCCTTTGATTATTTATTGAAACTGGCTTTTTAATCTTCAATCACTCTTTGCGCTGGTGCCAGCTGCTAAAACAAAGAAGAAGAAATTATCCGCGCATGACCTTTTCAACAGGATTGTGTAATGCATCTGCATTGCAGAGCATAGCATTTGTAGTAAAAATATGTATAATGCATATTTTTAAGAAAGTCGATGGATATAGGCTAGATATAAGACCCTAATTAGGCTCTTATCGTGTATAGCCCTTTGAAAGCCGAATTTTAATCCGCTGGCGACCAAAAATCCACAGGGAAAAATCCTGGAATGTTTTTGTAACGTAGGAGATGGAGACGATCGGATCCATTTGCAGAGTATTTATTTACAGTAGTCGTACAGGCAGGGTCAGAAGGAGTAACGACAATATCAGGGTAGATCAAATGCAGAGTCGAGGTCACGGGCTAAGTTCGGGGCAGGCAGATAACAATCACAGAACAATAAACAATCCAAGGTCACAATAACAGGGAAACAAACAGAATTAAATGCTCAGAAATGTCAGCAAAAGCAAAACAAGAAGTCGCACTGAGTCCCTTGTGAACGCTGCTTAAATGCAGCAGGTAATGAGAGGTGGGCGTGGGGAGCAACACGTGTACGCAATCAGGTGTGAGTGCAAATCTGAGACAGGTGTGAGTGTGTGGTGCATGATGGGGAATGAAGTCCGTGTGAATGTGAGGCACATGATGGTGTGAAGGTGCGGTGGCTGATGGGTAATGGAGTTTAAGAAACATGTGATGGGATGAGCGCTCACAGACAAGATCGTAACAGTTTTCCTCAAAAAACATAAAAAAAAAACATTTATTTGCCAATGAATAAAGTCATGAACATCACGGCTGACAAAGAGGTGAGAAACTTATCAGTAAATATTTAAGTTGTGTTTGTCATAAAATGTGAACAAATTAAGCAACACTATAAGTTAAAATTTTGATTGTTACATAGAGACTCTTTTCATCCATTTAGGGCATTTTCTAAGTATTCCTAAATCTGTAAAAATGCTAAATGTGCAACATTGCTGAAGAGGTTTTAACCACAATTTTTTTTACACAACCACAACTGTTTTGTGGTACTTATGGAATAACTATAGTAACAATTTGTTTGTTTGTTTGTTTGTTTTTTTAACTATGGTATAAACATGATTAAGGTGAGTTGGTGACCATCAAAGTGGAGCTGACTGTCACCTACTTCTGTTACTACTTTTGTTAATATGCTCTATTTAATTTTACTATTAAGTTGTTGTTTGTTATTTTTTAGTTTCCTGTAAATGTTTTGAGTCCTTTAAATTATAATTTGTTTTTTGCTTTATCGCATCACAATGTTGGCAACTTTTCATGTTTTATATTTGCTTAAATATAAACTTTGTACATTACGCAGACTTGCTTTAATATGTTTTAAGGTTTTGTTCTTTTTTCATTTCTTTTTTATTTTTTTTGCAGTGAATTTTCTCTAATTGTGATCACAATTTGTGACTTTTCTGCTTCCTCACATTCCAAAGGGACAACTTTCGCTGGATTTTCATTGAATCTTCAGAATTTTCCTAAATTCTACACACAACTGAAAAAAATGACAGTATGACTATTAAAAAAATACTTTTAGAACATGATTTGCTTGTGTGTTTGTTTTGACTGTTCTAAGTGGTTGTAAATTATGCAGTCTTGTTATGTTCTTGGAAAAGTTTTGTTAAAATTTCGTTTTTTTGGTGTTGTTGTTAAATTAGGGTCTTTAAAACTTGTATTACAGTGCACTGCTGACAACTTCAAATAATGTGTAATTTTAGTTATGCTACAATGTTTAATGTCACACTTACACCGTAACTACACATAACAAGGGAATAACAAGCACTACTTTAATTTACAGCCCGCAAGGCTTACACTTACCCTGTAACTACTAGGAACAAGGGTGTGACAAGCACTTTTTAACTACACTTACCCTGTAACTACACGGAACAAGGGGGTAACAAGCACCACTTACAATGTAACAACACAAATGAAGACTATATTCACTGACATACAAATGCCTTTTCGTTTATTATTTCTATACTCTGAGAACACCTGAAAAGGTAATGTTTGATAAGGTACATACTAGCCTACATGGTACGTTTTAAATAAAATCATAGCAGAAAACTAATTATTTTTATACATATTGGCAATGTTGCTGTTTTTTATGTAATTCCTATGTATTATTACAAAACGCTAGCCATTTTTCTTCCAAATGTAAAGATTGTTTAGCATAGCAGGGCATATATACCCTTTAATGTTAGAATACGTGTTTCTACTAATTATGAATATTTGTTTAAATATCCAGCTTTCGTTTTGATAGACATTAAATAATCCATTGGGTTTGGTACCTACCCTGTAACTTCGTTGAACAAATGGGGGAAACAATCATCACTTTAATTTACAACCCGCAGATGTCACACTTACCCTGTAACTACATAGAACAAGGGTATATTTCCCCAGTAATTTTAAAAAGCTTATGTATAGATACACCAAACATACAATTTAATAGAATAGGTACCTGTTATCTTTTTTTAAGTAATCCAATATAATTTATTTGTAGGATATCTGTTTGCTACTCCCTTATTACCCAAATGTAACCTATTTTTACCTTATACTTGCACATAGGTACAATATAAAGCTATACAATATATAGCAAATATAATAATAAAAACAATATAATAGCTATTCTCTGCTATTCTTTGTTTGTATCTAAGCTCCATTAGATGAGGAGCATTTTCGGAACGTTCTCTTGCATTTATTGCTTCAGTCAGGAACTTTTTTAGAGGAAGGACTGCATTAAGCGAACATGTTTCAGTATTTTATAAAAGCTTCCCATAACGCCTAACATCGCCCTTCAGCCTTGATTTATACAGCACAGCCTCTGGTACCTTATTGCTTAACAAACACAACTTATAATTTTAATAACGCATTGCAAGTGTTGAAATTAACATTAACTAAGATTAATAAATGCAAATAATGATAAGTGGTTGTTAGGGTTTTGACAGATGGCTGCTTGTCTGTTTTGGGTGGTTTCTATGCTACTAGAATGTTGCAACACAATTACTGGGGTGTTTATGAGCTCTGCAGTGTTGTTATAGTGGAAAATAGATTTGTTAGATGGTTGTTATATGTAGCTTGGTGTTCTACATTTTTGCAAGGGTATTGATACCTTGTTAACATGGTGTTACTAGCTGCCCTGTTGAAAAAATGTTTTGATGCTGGTTTATGCTGGTCCTTTTAATGTTTGTCATTCTCATGTGCTGGCAAAGGACCAGCATAAACCAGCAAAGGACTAGCATAAACCAACATCCCAGTATCAAAACATAACTAACAAGCATATGCCGTTCCTGTAGTTTCTGGGGTCCTCTGGGTGATTTCTATGATGTTGCTAGGGAGTTGCTAGACAATAAAATGTATTTGATTTGTGGTTTCTAACTTGTTCTGGTTTCAATGGTGTTGTAAGATGCTTGCAAGCTTGTTCTGGGTGGTTTTCATGATATTGCTACATGAATACTGGATTGCCTTGGGTTGTTTCTGTGGTGTTGTTAGGTAATTACTGTGGCTACTGCTATTGCGGTGTTAATGATTGGAAGTTTATGTTGCTAAATGCTTTGCTGTCTTCTTCTTTGTGTTGATAGCGAGTTGCTGGCAATTATTATTATGTGGATTACGTGAATACTAGGGTGATTCTAGGGAATATTTTCCAATCCAGGGTGTTACATGGTGGTTATTATTTTGTTGCTATGTGGTTTCCAGGGTCTTGTTAGGCAGTTTCTGTGGCGTTGCTATGTGGTTTATAGCTGTCATGTCTGTGTTTATTTTGGTCATGTGTATTTTGGGTAACACATTATTTCAATAGTTCACTTTAGACATTCTACTAACAGTAAGCAACTTTGCAACTACATGTCAACTAGCAGTCAACTAGTAAGTTCATGTTGTCATTGTGATTACCTGAATTACTGACCATTGTTGAAAAGACTTTGTTCACAAGCTGTCTTCCAGGATCTACGAGCTCCTAGGAATTACCAAACGGAAGCTCAACTCACCTGAATGCACTTACCTGCTAGAGCACTCCTTGCACCATGAACTCCACTCGTTTCACCACAGTTCACTGGAGTTTCACGTGAGTCTGAAAATACCTACCTGTGTTTACTCACCATCGTACTTAACTGTCTTTACAGACCACCGTGCTGAAAACTCCAAGTTCATCGAATCCATCTGCAAAGGAATGAAACCGGACATTAGTCATTAAGCACTTCTTCTTAAACATCTCGTATGAAGTGTCAAACTCACCTATGGATCTCAAAGACATCTGTGAACTGTGTGTGCTCCATTATCGCTAAATGCAGTTCAGCTTTCCCCGCTTTTCAAAGACTGATTAATTCAATAAAACCCTTAAACTTACCTTCACGTCTCCTCCTCTGTGTTCTGAGCGTTACACTAACAGTCTACTCTGTAGACATGTAGATGTGAATTAATGAGAATCAGTTGACGTTTAGTTGACATCTAGTTACAAAGTTACTTACAGTTACAATCAAACTATCAAAATAGTCACAGGCTTCACTGGAGTAGCCCTCGGAAGCCTCCAGAGGGCACTCCAGCCTAGACTATGTTTGTCTCATTTTCTGGTGTATTTAAGCATCTGTTTGTGTCTTTACCGGTGTCGATCATTGTGGTGTTTTCCCCCTCTGTAAGCCTTGTTCCCTGTGTCTTTGTTCCCCATGTTTCCAGTTCTCAACTCTGCCTGCCCCGGACCTTTGCTCTTGCTCTTGCCTCGCCCCTTAGATACTGTTTGCCCGACCCCTGCTTCGCCTTTTAGATTATTCGCTTGTCTATGCCTCTGATGTCCCTGTTTGATGTTAATCGACCCTGCTTGCTTGTACCTGGAGTTTTCTAAATAAATAAGCTTTGCACATGGATCCACCTCTCCTCGTCTTACCTCCGTATCATGACATAATGATCAGTCACCAAGGATCCAGCAGCCACGACAAGAGACGGTCACCAGGTACGAGCCAGGTCAAGATGATCCTTGTGAGACTTACACAGTCAGTGCACGAGATGGCGGCTCATATCTAAGTCACTGCTCGAGATGGCTGCCATGCTTCAAACTTAAGATGGCTGCCACACCTGATTCACTGCACAATATGGCTGCAACACCAGAACCTCTGTACATGATGCTTTATTCGAATCACTATACAAGATGTCTGCTACAGATGTGTTTCTCCACAAAATGGCTGCCACTCCCAAGCCTTTGCAAAAGATGGCCGCCGCTCCCAAGTCAATGCATAAGATGGCCGCTGCTCCCGAGCCTTTGCACACGATGGCTGCCGCTTCCCAGTCTTTGTACAAGATTGCCACAGATCCTGAGCCATTGCACAAAATGGCGGTTGTTCTTGAACCCCTCTGTGGAGGGGCAGCTCTCGTCTAGCCCTGAACCGGCCATGGAGGCCACTGAACTTTCGTCCGGACCTGCCCCAGCTACGGGGACCAGCTGCAACGAACTTGAAGCAGGTACTGTCTCGGCCATAGAGGCCATCTCTAACCTCTTTCTGCGTCTTCGCTACCTGTTTCGCCCAGGTTGGCATCTCCACCTCCTGCTATGCCCAGGAGTGTCTGAAATCCACTCTTAGGGAAGGGGCTCTTTCACAAGCTTCACGGGAGTTGCCCTCGTAAGCCTCCAGCATGGACTATGTTCATTGTTTGTCTCTCTCTGTGTTCTCTGTTCAGGACTTTTATCATGAACATTTGTCTCCTCCCAGCTTGTTTTGTGTCATGGTAGCTCATTAGTTCCTCCTCTCCTTAGTCTCATTATCTGATGTATTTAAGCACCTGTTTGTGTCTTTACTGGTCCCGATCATTGTGGTGTTTTCCCCCACTGTAAGCCTTGTTCCCTGTGTTTTTATTCCCCCATGTTTCCGGTTTTCAACCCTGCCTGCCCCGGACCTTCGCTCTAGCCTCGCCCCTTGGATACTGTTTGATGTTCACCCGACCCTGCTTGCCTTTTGGATTATTCTCTTGTCTATGACTCTGATGTCCCTGTTTGATGTTAATCGACCATGCTTGCTTGTACCTGTAGTTTTCTAAATAAAGAAGATTTGCAAATGGATCCACCTCTCCCCGACTTACCTCTGTTGCATGACAGAAATAAAGTGTATCTGTATTTTGTCTTTTGTTTTGAAAATAGTCCTTGTTCCACATTATGTGAGTACTCGTTCCCCTAATGCAATACTGCTGGTATTTCATTTTTTTATTTTTTATTATTATTATTTTTATTATTATTATTATTTTTTTTTTTTTTGGTGGTTGTTTCATCAGGTCTGTTAATTGGTTGCTTTTGTCATGTAACCCTTTAATTATACCATTGCGTTTACCTTACTTGGTTTGTCATGTATTGTAATTGTCATGCCATTTACATGTTTCACATGCAATGTTGGAAAGGTTTCTTTGCATAATTTATGGATAAATAATAATTTATGGATTACAGGTTTCCCTATTCAAAATGTAATAAGTATTGCAACTATTTTAATTAATTGATTAAAGTAATGTAACTAATTACTTTTGATAATTTTTAAATACTTTTCTATATTTATAATGAATGTGTTCAACTGTTTATCATTTGAAATTATTTAAACCAACAGGGTTAACCTTAAAGTAATACTCAGCACTAATAACTGACAAATCTCTCAAAAACTGACTTTCAAAATCCTTCATCATTAGAATTTAGATTAATACAGTTTAATCAGGCTTTAGCACCCCTTCTTTCTTTGTGGTTGTTCTGAGGTTAAAAACAGATTTTAAATCATACGATATACTTTAATAGTTATTATACTGTTTTTGTTTGCATAGCTATTTCAGGGGGCAAAAAAACTGGCATTTAACAATGCTTTGAAAAAAAAACAGGTTAATCTAAAAAAATAAAGAATACATAAAATCAAATACTAAATAAGTATCTGTCCTATTCATGAAACATAGGTGTTTCATATTTTGACACCTTGCTGTTTGAAGCCACAATATTCATGACCAAGTCTGCATACAATGGTGCCTTGATATTGCTTTGGTCCTTCTTATAAAATATGTTTATGTTTTTGTCTGTTTTATTGCCCAACAGATGAAAAACTTACATTAATATAACCCCTGTCTTCAACAGTATTATTCATCTCCAAAGAGTAGCACAAACAATGCCAGATGAGTTGCATGCCAAAGTATAATTCTTTGGGTTGTGTGTTTTAAAAATAATAGCCCTAAGTATGAGCAATAGCAATAGTGAAGTTTGCCTTAGCAGGTACTACTAATTATTTCAGGTAACAGCAGGTCTCTCAACCGTAGTAAGTCACTGTTCTCTGGAAGTTCAGCTCAATCATGTGGCAACTCGTGGTGAAATTGCTCTCTCTCCTCACAGGTGCTGGACCAGGAACCAATTATCTGGAGATGTGTCTTGGGTCCCAAAATATCATTGTCAGGCTGCCACACACCAAGAGATAAAAGAGAATGAATGGAGTCAAATCCCAAAGTGACATGACAGACTGCCTTCTTTTCCATATCTCTTCTAAAAAGGAACTGATGTAAGGCTGTGTATATTTTCACAATATCATATATTTCACTTTTTTTTTAAAACAGTGTCTTTAGAATAAATAAATAAATAAAAATAATACCTAATTTTTCTAAGCAAAAAGCATGGTAAAGCAATGCAATATTGTGGTAATAAATTATGAATGACTACATAGCCACCAGGGTTGGGGTCAATTCAGGAGTGAACTAAACAATCCCAATTCAAAGAAGGAAATGGAATTGGAATTAAACAACAATTTAATTGGAATTACAGGAAGTGGAATTCAATTCAGGAAGAATTTCACTGAATTCTTTTTTATTGCTGAGCATTTATTTGTCATTGCACTTAAAGACATACATCTGAACTTTATTTATGATGATTTACAAATATCAAGCAAATGTAAGAAATAAAGTTGATCAAATTCAAGTAAATAAAAATGAGAACAGTACATTATGAATTAATAATTGAATGACAGTGGTGATACATTTCTGAATACATTAAATCTATGATTACCAAATGTTTTAGTCCTGAATTAAACTTTATTATTAATTCAATTACATGGTAAATTTCCATGTATTTACATTACATACCTTTAACATACACAAATCAAATCAACTTAATGTGATTCAAATGCATCAGTCATGTGTGAATAAAACAGGTAAGATCTAAAGTCTCCACACTGCTCAGTGTTCATATGTGTAATGAATCGCGGGGCTCAGTCTGATCCATAAGCAACGTCTTTTAATCGAAGTCAAGCAGGCAGAAGGTCGGTACACAGGCTGAACAGCGTTAGACAGGGCACAGGCAATCTCGTAGTCAAAAACAGGCAGTAGTATCAGGACAGGCGGCAAAGACTCAGAAAAACAAACACAGTCAATAAATCAAACACGGCAATTCAAAACACAGTCAGAAAACGCTCGGAGACGATAGCCAGGGCAAATCGAAACTTTGCGTCCGTTTAGAGGAAAAGCCCGCGCTTAACACTAGGACTACTAGAGAGGGGCCATTTGGCCCTTTCCCTCTAGCTCTACCAGAGAGGGGTCATTTGGCCTGGTTGTTTTTAACTAACATCCTTAATCATGTGTGAACAGTTGCCTTTGTTCTGTAAATGTGGCAATTACTTACAGAGCGACGTACAAGATGCTA
>JAUCMT010000051.1:11123712-11135274 GCA_032357475.1 Enteromius thamalakanensis
CCGTTACTTTTTACGCTTTACATGTTACCCTTGGGAGATATTATCAGGAAACATGGTGTTAGCTTTCACTGTTATGCTGATAATACTCAGCTTTATATTTCTTCTCAGACTAGTGAAACACACTTAGCTCCTCAGTACTTGAGCGAGCTCTTATCACATTATAGTCCTCCACATCTGCTGCATTCTCAAAACTCTGGCCATTGGATAATACCTAGAATATCAAAATCTACTGCGGGTGGCAGATCCATTTTCTATTTAGCACCCAAGCTCTGGAACAATATTCCTAATACTGTTCGGGAGGCAGGCACACTCTGTCAGTTTAAATCTAGATTAAAGACAGATCTTTACTCTGGCTTACACTAAACACACTAATACACATGTATTAATCAAATCTGTTAAAGGATTGTTAGACTGCATTACTTAGATTAGCCAGAACTGGAAACACTCCCCTTAACACATAATGTACTCGTTAAATCGTGAAAATATACATATATTTTTTAAAGAATGGCCACTACGCTAACATTAGTCTGTTTCTCTCTTATTCTGTTCCTCAGTCCATATCCAGATCAGATAGTGTATGAGCACAAAGAGATGATCTTTATCGAAGACCAGACCACCTAGATGGGCCCTGTGGACAGATTACCATAACCAAATGCACACAAACACTATGTCCTTTACACAAGCTGACATGTGCTTAATATAAAATTGGAAATTGGGTGCTGGGCATCCGGCCAGAGGAGAACTGGCCCCAACTAAGCCTGGTTCTCCCAAGGTTTTTTTTTCTTCTCCATTCTCTCACGGCTGGGGTTTTGAAAAATGAATGCTCTAGCCCAAAAGTAGCAAAATTTAACAGAACTTGTGAATTAAAAGTAACTGCACCAGCAATGATTCATATAACAAAAAAATAAATATATAAAAAGTGCTATTTGTTACCTGTGAAACGAAAGCCACTTGACATTTTCACAAAGCACAAGGCCTGATGTCATGAGGAGCTCTGCGAAGTAGAGTGTGTCAATGCCCTCCTCCTCGTGCTTTTTGAACTGTAGCCCAGAGTTCTGAAGGAGATCTATGGAGTCCTGTGAGTACATGTCCTCTCTGCAATACACAAGGCCAAATGACACCCACCATCACTACTTGTACCATTACTGGCTATATCTAAAAACACTAGTGAAAGCAAAAGATAAGCAAGTAATTCCGGACACCTACGTTAGATTGAATTTGAAGTTAAACTGCCACGTTGTGGTTCCAGGCGGGTAGTCTCCATCTTCATTCATAAATGTCAAGCCGAGCTGGATGATTTTTAAAAGATCCACATTGCACCTCAGGAGCTGGTACTGATAGTCAACAGTACTACGGAACTCTCCAATGGGACGAACCACTACACCGGGAAACTCAGTGTCCTGATGCAGGAAAAAAAAATAAATCAAGTATAAAATCAACAGACTATCCAAAGCACAAACAACGCTAATATTTTTGTTGAATAATCTATAAGTGACGTGCGATTTCTCTCACAAAACAATATATTTAAAATATACAGTAAAAGCAGTAATATTGTGAAAAAGAATGGTAATTTATTTCTGTGATGGCAAACATTTTTTTAGCTGCTATTACTTCAGTGTCACATGATCCTTTAGAAACATCCATGCTGATATGGATTAAGTTTAAAAAAGAAATTTGTTGAAAAATCACGTGACACTGAAGTCTGCAGTAATGGCTGCTGAAAACATCTCAGGAATAAATTACATTTTAAATATACTAAAAACAGAAAAGAGTTTATTTAAATATTTCACATTACTCTCTTCACTGTATTTTTGATCAAATAAATGCAGCCTTGGCAGGCATACTACTTATAAAAAAAACTAAATTAAAAACAACTTATAATTTGACCAGCAGTGAAGATGTACTATTTGTTTTAATGGTGATTAAAATGAAAATCAACACAGGTGCACACACCATGGCAATGTAGTTGTAACTTTGAATAATCTGTCGTATCTTCCTCATCTCCTCCTCCACATTGCTGGCCCAGACCTCACAGATAATCTGACTGGTATCTGCAAGTGCGGCTGGCATGATGATGATGAAGGCTGAGGAACCGACCAAGTAACCCAGCGACTCTGAAGCTCTCACAGGCAAAATAAACTCTGTGGAGAAGTGTAATTAGATTACTAAGGTTTAAAAATACCACGGCTTTTATTTTGATTCAAGCCTTGTAAGCATAGACATATTGAAAGGACACACATTTTGGCGAAAGACCGGGGAATATTAATAACATAGACTATGCTCGCAAACTATCAACAGGGACAGGGTTTTTAATTGACTTCCAAAGCGGAAATACGATAAAACCATGAGAATATCAATTTTATATTAACAAAAACACAACGCCTCATAACTATCATTAGCTTAGATTTGAGTCTTTAAAAACGTTTATCCCAAATGCAACCCTCACAGCCGTGGAAATAGTAAAATGTTGTGTATGTGTGAACTAACGTTAATCGTTCATAAACATTAACCAACTTAAATGGAATATTCACAACACTTAACAATTAACTACCTAATTATCTCCCAATGAATTTGCAATTTATCCTGCAAATAACTAATTTGACTAAACATCTGCTCAAATACAAAGGCACCCATGTAATATAGAACTATATTAACCATTATTTTGTTAGATGGGGATAATATTAGCTTAAAACGTTAGCATGTTTATTTGCTGTCTCCAAACACATCAATAGACAACATTTGTATTACAGCCAGAGTATGAAACGATACTACACAGGTATCAAAACGCAAACTTATGAAAATGACTAGTTACCTGGCACCAGTACAGTCGTTATATGTGGATGCAAAGCCGCTGTGCAGCTGGTCAGCTAGCAGCAACTCTAAACACACAGCGTGCTACTTCCGGTCTGCGGGATTGTGGGAAAACACCCGCCAAAACTAAAGCCTTTCATTCATTGGCAGAGCGGAATGTGATTAGATGGATAGAGAGATAGAGAGATGGATAGATTGGTAGATAGGAAAAAGTTTAGTTCAAAATGTATGTAGGTCAACTTAATAGTAATAGTAATTGTAATAGGCATTGCCATGCACCTAAAAGTTAGACGAACTTTATATACAGGCCATTTGGAAGATATTTTTTTATCATAAATGAAATTATTTACTAAAAAGGCCACATATTTTGCCTTGGATTCTGTACAGGTTAATCTGTTATAAGGAATGTGACACTACACATACAAACACACAAAAAACATTATACAGATTAGAAGAAAGGATTTTTTTATATTTGTTGTGAAACTACAAAACATACTATTGTGCTGGTGATATATTTACAATTCTGGTTGACAGTACAGTGTCGATGATAAAATTCACAGCTTTCAGAAGTCTCACAAGAAAAAGAAAGACAGCACACCCAAAATCACAAAAGTGCAATAAATACAAGCTGTACTTCTCAAACCATCTCTGTGATCAGATCAGGTTCTTTTTCCATCATTAATACAAGATTTATTTAAAAAAAAAGAAAAAAAAGAAAACAAAAATTAGATGCACTGGAGTTTTCTTAATGAAAGTCCTACTGTGAACAATAAACAAATGAATCATTCATGACTACCAGCATCAGATACTGACAGCATTTTTTTTCCTTGTGATTATTTTGAGCAAGTATTACATGATTTATGCATGATTGGACCAAGCGTCCAAATAAAAAAAAAGTTAAAAAAGCCAAATATTATGTCCTTATGAACCTCAGAATTGATAGTCGAAGAGCACCTAATAAATCAAGACAACTCTCTCCAACACATACTGTGAACGGTAGATACTGTACTATCAGTGAAAGACATTGTCTATTGTTCGAGTACTCTCAGAATGAGATAAACTGTAGTGTTTCCAGGTAAACAGTACAAATTTAAAGGGGACCTATTGTTTCTCTTACATTCAAATAACTGTAAATTCGTAAAAACTGTAAATCTGAAAGGTTCTGGTAAAAATAATAGTAAAAAAGTACCTTAATTAAAATTGCCAATGTAAGAAAAATGTGCAGCAGCTTAAATTAAACTGGGATGTGCTTTATGTTTGGCAGTGTACTGTCTTAACCGGGTCTAATCTGTGGAAATAATACATTTGAGATGTAAAATGAGTGTTAAATAATGTTTGTACTCTCATAAACTAAGTTTAACAACAGAGTACAATGGCTTTAAAGTGAAAGCTATATGATGCTTCTAGTTGAATTAGATATTTGGCTAAAAGCTTTGGGACAGCATTTCGGTTGGGTTTTAGATTATGTCGTTTATAAAATGCGGCGCCATCAAAATAAGTGTGCAATTTCCA
Organism: Enteromius thamalakanensis; assembly: GCA_032357475.1. NCBI lineage: Eukaryota > Metazoa > Chordata > Actinopteri > Cypriniformes > Cyprinidae > Enteromius > Enteromius thamalakanensis. The sequence goes on from JAUCMT010000051.1 coordinate 11,128,036, forward strand.
TACCCTTAAACCAATTTTGGGCAAAATCACAATGGAGGAGAAATTAAGGTTTCATAACAAGAGTGCTAGTATTTCACTGCCTGTACGCCACTAGGTGGAGCAAGAGACTAGGCCATATGCATATGTGCACTGCAGATGAAGTAGGGCTTCTGGACCAGCCGTACCAAACTTTACACTAGTTTCAAACATTGTGGTGTCATTTTGGAGCATATCATCGCCCACTTAGTCCATACAGGTACATTTTTGCAAAATGAGAGTAGAAATATTACTGCTAAATTTCCTATGGCATATTAGTTGATCTGAGGTTGAACCAAGGACAGTACACTCAATATTTCCTTAAAGGAAAAAAAAAAAAAATAAACATACTGAAGCACAGGAGGATCTCAATGAGAACATAAGTGTACATAGGAAGACATACCAGCAGGGGGAGTGAATGCAATACAAGACTACACCTTAACCTAACAAGGTGCAGATCAACCAGATGTAACGTTTAAACGTGAGCAAAATTCATGAAATTGGGCCAGTAATACCATCCTTAGCTAGTTAAATTAGGCCGACATTATGTACAATGTAAATCCGTATCAAATATAGGGGGCTTTTTTTAAAGTGCTACATTTAGACTAACATCTTGGCCTGTGATGCAAAGCTATTGTTTAAAAGGGGTTTCAATGACATGGTAGTAACATTCATAGTCATGTATTATCAAGATACTTACAATTGGATTTAACTGAACATTTTGCATGTAGATGAAGAGTTTAGTGAAAATCAATATTAGATTAGAATATAGGGAGCGCTCATTTACATAATGCAAACCACCAGTGACTCTCTCCGTACGAGTATTTTCCAAATGTTACACAAACGGATCTCTGCAGTGGCGTGCAATACATTATTAAGTGTTTACAGGGAGAGCTTGGAATTATAAACTGCGTGCCTTCACAGCTTTCAGTGCCTTAGATGTGTTGACGAACAATTCGAAGTAAAAAAAAAACGTACAACCTTTTTAATGGCCATTATGGATTTTGGATCTTGATTTGATTGGATTATTTTAGATAGTAGTCTACTGAAAGGCATTTTTCTCATTATTTTGTAAAACAAAGCCCAAATTTGCTATCCATTATGGTAGTACTTCATTTTACATCATAAAAAAATAGTAACGAGAGAGAAACAAAATATTCTCATTACAATATTGCATTATTAGAGTAATAAGAATTTAGACAAAATGTGCTTGATTTTCATTAAAATCTTACACAAATTGATTGATGTTATGCAAAAAATAATTTCCTATTTTCTTCTGTTTAGGGAGTGAAATACGATAAGATTTTTTGAGACTTAACACACCAAGAATCTTCTAGTACTGGTAGGTAGCAATTAAAATAAGCCTTAAGATACTGGCTTTGATGTGAATGAAGTGATGCTACAGTTTGTGTTCGGTAGCTTATTAGTGACATACAAAGCCAAATTTGTAGTCTAGTCTAGGGGTCTTTTTAGATTAGAAGAGATCCAAACCAGTAGAAATGAAACACTATTAGAACATGCCACTGTAGAAAGCAGAATGGAAAGTTAACAACCTAAAAAGACGTTTAGTTTTCCAAAGATGCAACAAGAGCTAGTATACGGGATAGTACGATTTTAGCGTTCACAATGTGCTTTTTTGCTTAATTCTCTATGTTGATGCCTTTTATCTAGTAAAGTGCATTAACTATCTGATATTCTACCTGAGAGTTTGTGGAACTAAGTGCAGTTTCTACATCATTTTACGAACATTTGCACTAACGTGTCTTGTTTGCATGTGCAATTAACAAAACAAACATGGAGAACAGTTAGCCATCAATTTAGTCTACTAACCGGTCTAATCAACTCATGCTTTAGATTCATGCTTGCTAACATCTGTAACCATTTACACCTTTGCAAAAACGACAAAAACTAAAAAAACAACTGTTGAACATAAATGTGGACAGATGTGCTTGTTTTAGAGGGACGTGACTGGAATAGCAGGATTTATGCCCATTCATGTTGTCCTGAACCCTTGTGCTATGAACAGAAGTAGTACCCTAAGTATCTGTATTCACATCCTCAAGAGTTACAGTAAGCAGTTCTGCCTAATTAGCAGAGCAGCATGTTTCACACTCGTTTCAAAGACAAACTGGTGTTTTTGAATGACCAGTAAAATACCTAGTACAGATATGAACATACTCTTATTAGTAACAGAACATGGTGAAATTAAAAAATAAATCTATCTAAAAAAACCAAAACAAAAAACACGGATCTATACAATTTCAGTTTTGAGTTCAAACCCAGTGTTTTAAAATGCCATTTTTCCTGCCCAACATACATTTTCCTGTCACACCATTCTTCATAATACCGCCAGATGTCAGTTTTGTCTCCATGGAAACAGCATTTAAGATATCTTCTACACGTCGTCGGCTGGTAGGTCAGGAATGTTTATCTTTGCCCTGGTGAAGAAGGCCATCTTCTCTCTATAAGAGATTACAGCAGACAATAAGTACCACTTGAAACTGAAAGATGAAACACAATGGAAAGGTTATTACTTAATATTACCTCTGCTCCAAACAGTTATGAGCTGCCTACCCAAGAAGAATTTTAACATCCTCCAGATAAAATGGGTTCCAGTTACTTTGTAGCAGTGCAAAGCTTGTTATTTTGTTTTATACAGCAAACCATATTGAATACTATATATATATATATTATTTTAATGTATATTCATATTTACAAATACACTCATTTGTAGCGGTTTTACTGTTTACTCTGCTTTGTTTTCCTTCCTTATAGCAATTGTCTCAACTCAGAAAACATTTGCATTGGAAAATAAGCTGGATATATAATGCAAACCTATTAAGAACATAAATTAAAAATAATAATTTAAAAAAAATCATCAAAGTATTATTTTAGTCCAATATTTGTGCATCTCATGTGTTTTTACGTTAATGAACCCTATTCACATTTCTGGTTTTCTTGGAAGCCAAAGTCATAGACTGGAAATTATTTGGTGCTGAATGGAAAATGCAACAACTCTCATTTTTGCATATCCATTCATAAAAAAAAATAAAAAATACCAAGATGGAAAAATTATTGAGAGACTGTTTACATCACATGCAGCTGCTACCAATGCAAAATGCTTCAAATCAGTCGTTTATAAGCTTCCATTTGAGTATAAGATGCCTATATAGCCATTAGACAGCACTGCAGCTCATATTTCGGAGCTATTTCTTCCTCCAATAACCTATGCTTAAAGGGTTAGTTCACACAAAAATGAAAAAGTAGGCTGTGTTTAATTCACTTGTGAAGCATCCGCTGAGACTGAGACAGATGCGCATACTTTATTTCACATCTTCCAAACTGTAAACAGCAAATACCGGCTTAGTCTGATGGAAAAGCTTGAAGGGGTCTGTTTTTTTGTCTGAAAGAACTAAGTCATATACACTAGGAAGCTTGGATGCTTCAAAGGTAAGTAAGAAACAGCCTCATTTGAATTTTTGTGTGAACCATTTAAGGCATTGTTTAGGATCAGTTCAAAAACAGTGGTTTGAATAGGTAGCAACAGATGCCGACCTAAAGGACTGGACCCCAGGAACCTCCTTGAGGCTCTGTCCACGAATCTTGTGCACATCCTTGGCTGCCGCTCGCATCATCTTTTCTACCCTCTTCTCCTGTAGCTGCTCTTCTTGGGTCTAAAGAGAGAGTGGCAACACAAAATCAGATGCTGGAATGATGTTTAACGGGGCCCGATGACAGGCCATTTGTGGATTTGTTATTTCTGGAAATCTAGTGGGACTCACCTGTCTCTCAGTATGTTTGAGCAGCAGACGAAAGCGCTCGTCCTCCTGCACCCATGTTGGAAGGACGTGCTGGCCTTGTTGCCGGGCGCTCTCTAACTGCTCCTTTAGCTCCCGCAGCACACGCAGTTCCTCATTCAGACGGCTGTGCCGTGTGCGAGTGACCTGCAAGTCCAGCTCCAGATCCAGAGAGGTCCGCAGGAGACCGTCTAGACCTTTACCCTGCATCTGTGGCTGTGTGGGGAGGAGACTTGATCAATCATTCTTTTGGGTCATGTTTATGTCTTGTGTCATTTATTGCATTGTATTGTACATGGGGAGTGCTGAAAAACTTTCTGTTTATTTCCAGGTTAGATTAGATTCTGAAATGGGACATTCCCAGAGAATTAATTACTATGGTATTGTTTTATTGGCACATGTAGATGAAAAGTATTCATCAGTATTCAAGTGAAAAATCAATGTTGAAAACAAATCTAAAACAACATTTGCCTTTACCTTCATAGACTGGGACTTTTTAAATAACTTAGGAGACTTTAAAGCCTGTGCTATAAATGACTGAAGCTCTCTGTAAAGTTCTCATTAAGCAAATCAATGCAAACTTTCAACATCTTAGTGTCTTTAATAGACTCAAAGACTCAAAATGTGTCTCCTAAGGCACAGTGAGAGCAAACCTGACCTTTTTAGACTATTTAAGGACCTGTAAAAGTGCTCAGCAAACCAATTTCCTCACTCTGAGACTGTGCTTCATTAACACTGGCCTAAGGTCAGTACAGAAATGTAGGTATTAAATATTAAACTTCTGCTATTAAACTCCCCTTTCTAAGGAAAACATTTGGCATTAGGGTTATTGAAATGAATTCAGTTTCCCCTTCAAAAAATTCAGTGGAGTGGGATTTGATTCTAACCCAGACTTGGAGTTGATATTTACTACACATTTTCTATGCTTGGGGATGCATCAAACTAAATGTAAAGCATTTTGTTTTACTATTAAAGGACTAAGAGGTCTATCAGACACCAAACTGAACAAAGTTTACATTTACATGCCAATTCTTGCCAAATTTTAAACAGTATAATTTGTTTCCCAAATGAGCAAATGTCATTGATAATATTTTTATGTTACCTTCTTCATGCGAACACTGCGTCTCTCTGAGGCATTCCGGACGAAAGGAGATTTCTTAGACAAGGTGGAGCTGTCACTGTCGCTGCGGTTGATCTGGAGACGTCACGATTTCAGGTATTTAAAAAAAAAAAACCTGAAGTCTTATACCACTATAAGTATGTGCATTTGAGTGTGTGTGTGTAGATGTGTTCTTACCCTGCAGATGTACTGGCTCTGAGGCCCAGGGGAAAATGTCTTGGACCGGATGATAGTGTTTCCTCGCATAAAAGGGTTTTGTTGATGGACATCATGTCGCCGCTCTTTGGGCCGAACAACCGAAGCAGAATGCGGGAGACCGTCCACACTTGTCTGTTTATTCACCTAACCAGGTAAAGAGAGGATGTCAACAAGTTTTATTAAAAAGGTACACAAAACGGGCATGAAAGGGATGAAAAATTCTATGTAAATTAATCATCAATGTCACCTTTTCCGTTATGACTGCTTTTAGTCCAGGTTTGAAACCTGCCTCTTCCTCCTGTTCCAACTGGCAGTCATCAGGGTAAAACTCTTCATCCTCCTCGCCATCACTACCTTCTTCATCCACAAACACGTCACCATCCAAAGCCTCTGTGGGGCTATAACATCACACATACCATTTGACACCAGCTATTATGGCTCACAATTTTAGATTTTTACCATGTACATTTTTTTGAAGTTTTGTTTTATTCAGTTTTAGCAGCACATAAAATATCATTTATCCATATAGTTAAGGTTAAGACCAGATTCCTATCGAAGATTAAGTGTGTTTAGTAATTACAGTCATTTCTCTTTTAATTAATTAAATTAATTTCTCTTTTAGTTTTCACTTTAAAAAAATACTTTTAGGGGACAAGAAAAACTGTAGCAATGTGTAAGCACCGCTTCCAAACTAAGCTGAACAGTTGAACAAACTTGAATCCACATTGTAATAATGGCAAAACTCCAAATTGCATATATTCCTATAAAAATGACTGCATAAATATATTAAAAATAAATAGAGTAAAAAATGGAAATGAACACTTTTTTTTTTAAATAGCACTAATAATGTAGAGTAATAAACTCATATATATTTTATATTAGTTTGAATTTATTTAGATCATCAGTATTGAATGTCACAGTGCTCTGAAATAAACCGACAGTTATAACTGGTTGAGTCAAACCGTAATGTTCCTAAAAGAGCAACACGTTTACTAGCAACTTTTAAGAAAGGGTGGTGAAAAATGCAGCTGCGCCACATTTCTGTTTTTTTTTTTTTAAGTTCTATGACAGGTGGTTGTGGTTGAATCATCGCCTGAAACAATCAGGTCTTATAGTGTAGTTTGGGTTATAACCATGAGACTGCCCTAGAGCCAATCAACATGCAGCACGGTGAGCTAATTTACAGAGAAGCAACCACAAAGAGTTAAGAAAATGGCATAAGACAAGAATGTTGCTCAGTATTGCTCTTGCACTGCACTTGGATTAGATGCTCATCCTGTTTTCGTTACTATTGTAATTTTGGCAGAACAGATCAAACATCAGGAAAAGTGACTCATGGTTTGCCATCACGCTGTGATGAATTCCCACGAGACAGCAGAAAGGAGGTCATTCAATAGCAAAAAGGGGATTGGAAAAGAAAGAGACGGAATATGAGATCCAAAGAGCTTGTTAATTGTTCGTATGGATGATGGGTCGAATATGGGATGTGATATGAAACCCAGAGTTGCACTAGCATACTGTTAAGATGACAGCTGTGCTAAACAGGATTAAAGCCTATTATACAAGTTGTGGCAGGTAACATACCAGTCCTCCAGAGGAGTGTTCTCCAGGCATCCAACAGTGCCCTCTGAGGTGCTGGAAGCCTACAAATAAATGAATAGATGAAGATTATGTATTTAAAACAAAACATAAAATACTAGATGATTATTAAATTTACCAGAAATTTACTAGACCTTTTTAATATAATTGTTCTTTTGGAAAAACTGCATCTGATAAACGATTTGTAAATGAGGCATTTTTAGGGTACTTTAATAGGCTACAAATCATATCAGAGTTAGAATTATATATATTCAATTTTTTAAGAATATATTAAAATTGTGAGTTTGGTCAGTCCCAACTTCGAGATCTTGACCCTATTCATTGCATCCTAAAATTAAAATCAATATAAATATAATATACGAATATAAAATTAATGAAGGCTCCTTGTTTCTCAGTAAGCTTAGCAGCTTGGCAAGACAGATTTCAAGAAATATTAGGGTGTACTCACACTAGGCACTTTGAACCGTGCCCGAGCGCGTTTGACCACCAAAGCGCGGTTCGTTTGACTAA
>JAUCMT010000051.1:11138734-11153113 GCA_032357475.1 Enteromius thamalakanensis
AGTAAAATTAGACTTGCGAATAAAAAACATACTCACAAATATTTATTTTATTCTACAAACACAACTTTGCCTGACATATTTTTGCGAATTGCGTCCTGCGCATTTGTAGATCCCTCCGCCTATTTGTGGATTGCGCTCTGTGCTGTGCATTTGTGGATTGCTCCGTGTATTTGTGGATTTTGAAACATTTCTAGTGTCAAGACGCACACTGATCCACAAACGTGTGGACTCCACCCACCTTCCACTTAAGCCAAATCAGATACCGGCAGTGTGGGCTAACCAATCTTTGCACGTTCTCTCTTAATAAGTAATTAACTAAGCAAGCAAAGACATTTTCCTACTGCTTTTATGAACCTACAATTGGTTACGGTGGCTTAAGGATCTGTCGCTACGTATACATCATCAGAATGAGTGGTCCGATTGGTTGTAGATTCGTCCAGTAGTATACAGAGGCATCTGATGGACGCAGGTTAAGCCCGCTTACCAGAAGGCAGGTAGCAAAGTAGCTTTGCCAGACTAAGCTTTTCCTAAAGAATTATGATGTACTTGGCTGCATACATTTTTCCTTCAATCCTGACCAATCGCCCAGTTCCAGCTGAATAGAAACACCCCCACAAAATAATGTTGCCACCACCATGCTTCACAGTAGGTATAGTGTGTTTTGGTCATATGCCGTGTGTGCTTTTCGCCAAACATAACGTTTGGAATTGGGTCCAAAAAGTCGATTTTGGTCTCATCAGTCCATAGCACCTTTTGCCAAAAAAGTATCAGACTCTTCCAAATGAGTTTTTGTGTGGCGCAAGGGAGACAGGGTCTGACACTTTTTTTTAGGAAAGGCTTCTTTCATGCCACCCTGCCATACAGGCCAGCTTTGTGTAAAGCTTGGGGGATAGTTGTCACATGCACAGAATGACCAGACCCAGCCATAAAGTCTTGCAAGTCTTTTGCCTTTGGCCTCCTGGTAGCTTCACTTACAAATATTTTTCTGGCTCTGTCATTTAATTTGGATGGACGGCCTGATCTTGGCAATGTGCTGGTGAAGCCATAAGCTTTTCATTTCTTAATTTTGCTCTGAACAATACTTTGAGGGATAGCTAAAGCCTTTGAAATGTTTTTGTAACCTTTCCTAACTTGTGCCTTTCTACAACCTTATCTCAAAGGTCTTTCTAAAGCACTTTCCCAACCAAGGTGAATTCTTTGCAGTACCATGCACTACTGACAGTGGATTCTTCAAGAAACACCTCCTTTTATTCTCAAGCAATCAACACCACTACTACTGATGACAGATGGGGCGATTAACCTAGTGTTTAACAAGTTAATTGATTACATCTCAGCAAGTCTGTAATACTCTTAGGGGCTGATCACTTTACCAAACCAGGCATTTCACTGATTCATTTTGATTAATCCTCAGGAATTTATGTTAATTATATTTTTAATTAAATGATGACAATTACAATGTGTACATCCAGCTCTTAACTGCACTTAAGACTTAATTTATTTTATTTTCCAGGGTGTGACAAAAAGTAAAGGTTTTCAAAGGGTATGATTTTCTATAGGCACTGTCTATACACATAATAAATATACACACTACACAAACATAAATTCTGTAAACAAAAACCTTTAACAGCACTAGTTAACATGCCTATAAACAATTACTTTTACAACGGCAAGAATTAAAAGGCATCTATCAGAAATGTCCAGAAATGTACAAGTTAATCTATGAATAAGTTTTGCTCATGAAAAGAGCCATGTACCTTTCAAGGACTGTTGGTGGTCCTCTTCTAACCGTAGTTCCATCAGCCTCGTTTGCAGATCTAAATCCAACTGTGAGGCTGGACCAGAGAAGGCCTCTCCCGACAGGAAGGAAGCATCGGTAACAAGGGGTGAGCAAGGAGGAGAAAGGGAAGACAGCGAGGAACGTGGAGACAGGGAGCTCATTGAGTGAGGGGTCTCTGACAGCCGCAATACTTGGGTTCTTTGGCCCACTCCCGGCCCACAGCTGACTTGCCTAGAGGAGGATGAGACCTCATTCTCATGGATGGTAGTGATGGAGCTAGAGGGCCTGTAGCCAGAGGTGCTTCCCTCCTGCAAAATAGAGTCCAGTTTGTTCTGGAAGTCAGGGTCACCCAGTTCAGGCTGCTCCAGGTAGATGTCTGTGAAGCTGAGAGAGGAAGTGGAGCCCAAGCTGGAGGTGGCCAGTGATCCTCGGCTGGAAGTCAACGATCCACGACTGCTGCCTGAGGAACATGACAGCGTGCTGGCTGACAGACTGGAATTTTGACATCGATGGAAAGAGAAAGGGGGAGGGACAGAAAGAGAGCAGGAAAGTTATTCAGAAAGCAGCTCTGGTTCATGCTTACTTCTCCCTCTATATCATCTCATTCTATCCTATTTGATGTCTTAACATCAAATGCATTCTGCTTTAAAGCAAACATGCTAATTAAGGCATGGTAGGCTCATTAGACACACAAGGGACTGTTCCTCCATGCAACATGGCTTTGATGTGCCATAACTAGATTCTGAAAATAAATTAGGCATTAGTCAATTTAAGAAGTAAATGCAAAGCTATTGTTACTATGGTATTCGGTTGCATTGTTTTATAACCTCAGAAGTCTGATTCTTTGGATAATTTGAGCATTCTCATTGCAACAAGATTACATCATATTTAGTGATGAAAAATTCTTATGACATACAAGCTTCCCCTCCCTGCTGATATTCAAAACTGAATATTATTAAATTATTCTCTTGGAAGCCCGGAAATTTTGGCTGTATGTATACACTACCGTTCAAAAATTTGGGGTCAGTAAGATATATTAATGGTATTTAAATATGTTTCTTATGCCAATCAACGCTGCATTAATTAGATTAAAAATCAAGAAAAAATGCAATATTTTACATTTAAACTAACAGTTTTCTGTGTGAATATATTTCAAAATGTAATTTATTCCTGTGATACAAACCATCATTACTCCAGTCTTCAGTGTTACATGATCCTTTCAGAAATCATTCTAATATGCTGATTTATTATTAGAATTGTCAATGTTGGAAACAGTTGAGCAGCCAAATATATTTTTTGGAACCTGTGATTTCTTTCTCTCTCTTAGGATTCTTTGATGAATAACAAGTAAAAAACAACATAATTTTTTACCAAATATAAAACATTTCTAAAATATTAATCTATGCTATGACTTTTGTTTGTTCAAGAAATAATAAAATGTACTGATCCCAAACTTTTGAACAGTAGTGAAACAGTACACTATTGTAACAGTAGTTTTGAACATTATTATCCATTTTAAATAAATGCTTCTCTTTTTTAATATTTTAACGATTAAAGTCCTAAAAAAACTATTAAGCAATAGTAACCAACTATTAACTGTTTCCAACACTGATAATAAAAAATCAGGTTTGAAGGTCTGAAAGTGACACTGAAGACTGGAGAAATTATGCTTTGAATCACAGGAATAAATTACATTTTAAAATATTATTTGTTATTGTTATTTTAAATTGAAATAATATTTCACAATATTTTTTCTGGATTCTTAATCTAATAAATGCAGCCTTAATGAGCATAAGAAACATTAAAAACCATTAAATATCTTACTGACCCCAAATTTTGGAACGGTAGCCTCTTAATTAGTTTTGTTTTTTATGTAAATGATTCAATAAATACCGTACCGTATAATACCAATATTATGAGCATCATTTGTTTTGTATATTTTTTTAAATGTCAAGGTTGAAGATTACCTTTTCAGCTGGGTGTGCAGGGAAGATGCCAACCTCACCGTCTCTTCCAGCTCCTTCACTAGTTTGTTTCTTCTATAGTGCAGCTTTAACCTAAACAAAGCAACAGATAGAAAATTGCTTAATATTGTGGTTAGGAATTAAAACAGACCAAGTGTGTTTTTAACAAGAGAAATGGGCACTTCCTTTTCAAGCAGTTAACACATTCATATGCACAATGATTAAAAATTATGATATGGCAACATGAAAGAGACTATGTGATGGGCTCTTTTGACCAGCAACATGTTTTTAATTATACAACATATGTATTAATTGACTGAATATTATTATACAATGTCTCTAAAGTCTCCCTGTGGGTCTAATAAAATGATGTTGGTTTGTTATTAAATGGCAGAGCTGAAGAAGGCACCCATTGTGTTCAACCTAGATCCAGCATTTGTGCCACTCAGGTTACAGGAAGAGCGCTGAACGCCAAGCTAAACGAGGATACAGTATCTAGTGTAGAGAACAAGGACCCTGTTCAAATAACTGAGAGAACGAGTGAGAAAAAGACCAACAGAAAGAGAGGGAATGAAAGATAGCGAGTCAGGCAAAAAAAAGCCTAATTTGTTCTCTCACCTAGGCAACCTGATCTCAAAACACAGGTACCTCTTCTTAGAGTGCGAGACTAGCTACAAACCACAGACATTAAACCAGTAGATGATTGTGAATCGTTTGCATACATGACGTTCAACTTCTGCCATTTTAGCAGTAGATAAAAAAAATAAAATAAATTGTGCAGTTATCATGGATGGAGCCTGGGTAAAATATATTAGGTACAAAGTGACTGCTGTGCTACTCATTTTGCATAATGCAAAATTTCTTTGTGAATGTGGTCTCTGCACACCAAGCTTTTAGTGAAAATTTTTTAAGGTCTGAAAAAGGCTTTCAAAGTTGGGTTTGATTAATTATTATTTAGAAGATTTTCCTTGACATCAATGAGCACAGCTGTAGTGCTGCAGATGAGAATCAACTTGTATTTTCACAATAATTAGACATTTATTGTGCACATTGAAATAGATATCTAAGCTTCAAGTAAAATGTTCTAAGCCTAGTGGTTAAAGACCGAACAGTGATCGGTCGCATCACTGGAGGGGACGAAGCAGCTTACAGGAGTGAGGTAGTAGGCCTGGTGTCCTGGTGTGAGCAAAACAACCTTGCCCTCAATACTGGTAAGACAAATGAGATGATAGTGGACATGAGGAAGGAGAGGAGGCCTCCCCAGCCACTATTTATCCAGGAGCTTCAAGTGGGGAGAGTGAGTAGCTATAAATACCTGGGTGTCCACATCAGTGAGGACCTCACCTGGACTCATAACACCACACAGCTGGTCAAGAAAGCCCAACAGCGGCTGTATTTCCTGAGGAGGCTGAGGAAATTTGGTATGTCAACCGAGATCCTCAGCAGCTTCTACAGCTGCATTGGGGAGAGCACACTGACAAGCTGCATCACTGCTTGGTATGGCAACACCACTGCTATGGACCGAAAACGCCTGCAGAGAGTCATAACAACTGCGGAGAAAATTATCAGGACTCTGCTGCCCTCCCTGCAGAGCATCTACCAACGCAGAGTCCATAGGAGAGTTGCCTCCATCCTCAAAGACCCCACACACCCCCAACATGGACTTTTCACACTTCTGCCCTCGGGACGTAGGTTCAGAAGTGTCAGATCTAGAACCTCCCGTCTAAAAAAAACTCCTTCTTCCCTACTGCCATTACTCTTAAATAGCTGACCAACCTCTTACTGTCATTCTGTACATTAAGCCACCTGGTATACTTAAATCTTTTGCACATCAATCTACCTCAACTTATGCTCCTTTGCACATTTCTCACTATAATTGCACAATTGTTATTGATACCGTATTTGTCTTCCATTTGCATACTTATTTATCCTTATTTATTTATTATTTAATTAATGTTAGTTTTTTTCAATCTCTTATTTTAATCTTTCATTACTTATTTACTTTTTTGACTCTGCATTTTTTGAGGACAGCAAAAAAAGAATTTCATTGCACAAAGAAATTTAATTTCTTTTGTACACAATCTGAATAAATGCTTTCAATCCTTGAATCCTTGAAGAAATACCTTAAAACGAAGAATAAGCGGACAAAGAAAATCTATTTCTTCAAAGACTGTAGGAACCTTATAAAGATCTGCAAGAACATGCCATTCTTAATCTATGGTTCCATCACATGATTGAAAAAATATAAATGCTACCAGAACAAAAAACATTAAACTCTGCTCTCTCAGTTTGTCCATCTTACCTTTCGGTCAGTGCTTTGCTCTGGTTATCCCGCGCAGCTTGCAGGTCCTTCTCGAGTCGCTTCTTTTCAGATTCGATCTTCTCTGCCTCACTGGGTGCACGTTTGCACGGCATTACGTATTGCAGTTCCTTTAGCAACTCCTCCTTTTCGTTGATGAGGATAAGGCGATCTCTCTCCGGGTCCAGAAGGCCTGGCCATGCCTCGCTATCCAGCTTGGCAATCTGGACCTCAATATTTGCAATCCTGATGACAGCACAATGAATAAAGCAATATATAGAAAGTTAAGCATTAAACTATTGTCATATACAGTGCCCTTCACTAATATTAGCACCCTTGGTAAATCTGAGCAAAGATGACTGAAAATAAATCTGCATTGTTTATCCTTTTGATCTTTCATAAAAAATTTTTTTTTTTTTTTAAATCCCAAAATTTTAGCCTATCATTGAAGTAAAACAATTGAAAATGGGGAGAAAAACTCCAAAACTCAATTATTGGCACCCAATTATTACGTGCTACATCCTTTTCCTAAGATAATAGCTCTGAGTTTTTTTTTTCTATGACTAAAGAGTAAAGAGAGAACAACTGATTAGAGAAAAAAAAACACTCCTCGCAGAATCACTTCAGATCCTTCAGAATACCAGCTACATGATGGTGCCCCTCTTCTTTAGTTCACCTCACACATTTTCTGCAGGGTTCAGGTCAAAGGACTGGGCCAGCCATGGCAAAAGCTTAATTTTGAGCACAGTGACTAATTCTTGTGTTTATTTTGATATTTGTGTCCCAGTGGAATACCCAACCATGGTGCATCATAAAATTTCTAACAGAGTTGATATTTCTATCTGTTGATATTTGATAGCATCCATGATGCCATGTGTCTAAACAAGTTTCTGACCCTGAGACTGTGGTCCAGCTGTGGTCCTCGAAGAGTCTTTAGCCACTCAAACTCTCCTCCTCGCCGTGTATTTGGAGGATAGACACACATCCTCTTCCAGGTAGCTTCGTAACATTTTAGGTGGATTGGAAATTCTTAATTATTTCCCTGATGGTGGGAATGGTGATTTTCACTGCTCTAGCTCTTTTCTTAAAGCCACTTCACTTATTGGTGAAGCTCAATTATCTTTTGCTGCACATCATAAATATATATATATATATATTTTTTTTTTTTCTCACTGTGTTGATGATTAAGGGAATTTGGGCTTGTTTCCTCTCCTATAATATGTTTCTGTGAAACAAGAAACCATGGCTGGATAATTTCCTGTCCATATTTGCGCTGGAGTGCTCAAAATCGTGATATGAATGGAAATATACTTCAGAGATATTTTAGTCATAAACAATTCTAGGGGTGCCAATAATTGTGGTCAACAAGCCTTGGAGAAAAACATTTATTTCATCACAAGAATTTCTCCATATTTTCATATTTTTTCAACTTCAATGATAGGTTAGAATTGTGTGAATGTTTAGAATGAAAGATCAAAGGATCAAATATTTCAGATTTATTTTCACAGCCACCTTTGCTCAGATTTACCAAGGGTGCCAATATTAGTGGAGGGCACTGTACAAACATAGCAACTTCAAAATCCTATTTGGCTTTATATGCATTCAAAACCTTCAATATCTATAATAATAGGAATGTTTCTTGACCACCAAATTGTCATATTAGAATCATTTATGAAGGAACACGTAGCACTGAAGGCTTACGTGATAGCTGCTAAAAATCCTTTTTTTATTTATTTATTTATTTATTTTTTTCCCTCTACATTATATCGACCATCATTCCTCCAAATCATTCCTGCAAATACTGGCTTCACTGAATGAAAATCTTGACTGACCACTTAAAAACTAATAATTTAATTTAGGTAATAGTTTAGGAGGAAATTCAAAAGAAAACCCCATACCTTCTTTTGGCCTCCTCATATTTCAGGCTCAGTCGTACCTTCTCAGCCAGTTTATTTGAGTTTGATACAAACTAAATCAAAAAGAACAATAATTTAAACAAATAATAAAAATCTCAGAAAGACATTTTTCCCAACAAGTGACTCGTCATTGTCAAACCACTGAACCACAGTCATTCATCTTTTACAACCATATAAAACTGTCTCTCACCTCAGCAGGTACGTCTGTTTGAGACTCTGCGTCTGAGTAGAGGCGGGGCAAAGAGAGGTTTGAGTTGGCCAAGGACGGATTGCTGGCCCATAGGTCAGATTGAGATCCATAATCTAACTGGAAACCATCCTTCAGCACAGCCAGTTTCTAAAACAAATATCATATTCAGATTGTCAGATCTGAAAAAAGTTCACCTTTAAAAAGGCAGAAAATCTTTGACCTCTATTTTCTGTTCTCTCACAGATTTTGTTCGCTGATAGCACCTTCAGAACAATCCTGAAAAAAGCATAATTCAGTCATCTGACACCTTGTGTGTTAGAACTGCAGGTACCCGTGTGATTATTAAGTGGTGAGCAACGAGAGGCAGTGAGACTACAGGGACAAGAGTTTATTTGCAGGAAAATAACATAAAGCTATGAGTGCACATGTAAGAGGCAAGCACACGCATGATTGAAGAAGTCTGCCAGCTGAAGCGGGGGGCATACATTATTAAGCACCACCTGCCTCTCCATATGCTCGTGGAACAGTGCGAGGAAAAAGTTGGAAATAAATTAATAAAAGACAACAAAGAAAAGGAAAAACAAGAAAGCATAATACCCACTGAAAAATGAGGTCAGCTTAGGCTCACTGAGAACAGAAATGCTGCTCTCTGAAAGCTTAAACCCTACACTGACATTTGGGAAGACTCCATCTGCCAAACACAAAATACCATTATGTTTTTTTTTTGAGAAATTCATAATTTTATTGCCTCAAAAATATATATTTTAAATAATTGTAAATTAATTAGTTTTTACAACTTTTCAAAAAATAAAAAAAATACTATTTTTTTTGTAATTTGATGCAAAGGTTACGTAATACAAAGTATAGTGTTATAAATGTACATTCATAAAAATAAAAAAAAACTAACTACAAAAAACATTTAAGTGTTTACTATGCTAATGACCGTCATCACATCTTTTTAAAAGGGTCCAGTAAAATATTATTATTTGCATGCATTTTCAAAGAAATGCAGTATTGACAAGCATAAGAGACTTCTTTCAAAAACATAAAAAAATTGACTGATCCCAAACTTTTGTATGTATTTTTATGTATGTATATATATATATATATATATATACTAGGGCCTTTACAATACATTTTTACAATGAGATTGAATTTTGATAGGGCCTCAAAACACTTTGCCTTCACTGGCTTCTTTGAATTTGAGTTTCAAGCAATGAGTCCAATTACAAACACACACAAGCAAACTTGGCGAAATTTAAGCCTCCAGTACAACCTGATTGGTACATTACGGTCGGATGCAAAGAGTACATAACCAAATATTTTCTCTAGGCCTACATTCAAGAGCAGTAGGTTAACAAAACATTATGCAAACATGAAAACTTCACACTCCGTAATGCTAGTGCAAACACTCAGATAAAAAAAAAAATGGATCCTTACATTCATCCATAGAAACATTATATGAATAGTTATTATAACCAAATAATAAATTACTCATGTTTTTATTTGTTTATTAACAAAAATACCTGTTGTGTTGTATTCTTTTCTCTTTTACTTTTCAAGGATAAATTTGAATCTACTGTTCAAATCTGTACATATAACAATTTCTTTTTTACGTTTACCAAAAGCACCATATCTCACAAGGTTTGAGTGTCCTGGTTCTATATGCATATACACAACTGTAATTTTAGTGGGGGTAAAAGACAAATAATGTCAGTAAAAGTTTGTGTTTGTAGCCCCACCTTACTCAACCACTCCTACCTGTTTAAACACATTAGCTTATTATAACAATAAGACTGGCTATAATTATGCAGTGAGTAGAACACTTCACTGCGGTTTGTATTTAGATAGAATGTTTGCCTACTTCTATAGTGTGTACTTAGCCATTATAAAGTATCACTGGCCTGTCTACGCTTATATGTACACCTGGAACTGAGCCTATAATTTCTCCACAATGAAGACCCTAATGATGAAAGAATGCAGGAACGTTGTCAAGAAGTACCATTTTGACCTTTTGTGACCTAGGTGATGTTTATTGCTTCATTCAGGGTTGAATTAAGGTTCAAAGAGATCAAGCTTTATTTTTACCTGCATGAGCTCCTGTTTCTCCTTCTCCCCAGAGCTGATGGCATCTTTAATGGTCTTCACCTCCTTCAGGATGGCCTGGGCTTCATTCAGTTTGTAGCCATGTGAGGCACTGGACACTTTGTGATCAATTCTGATGAAAGACAAAGTAAAACAAAAGAAGTCAACTTGAATGAATTCTGAATCAACCCAATTGTTCTTTCGATGATTCATCTTAATCATTCGTATCCCATAAAAAAAATAGCTTAACTATGAATGGCACTTTATTTGGAACATGACTCATTGTTGCACTGCAAAATAAAATTATTATTATTATTACTACTTCTACTACATAAATACACAAAATAATACAATTTCAATTGTAAAATAAAGAATTAAGCACTTAAAATTCTACACTATTTATTTTTTTATTAAATGAACTGTCTTAATTAAACAAACTGAATCACCAACAATTTCAAACCTTTTTGTAAACCTGCTTGACTGTTTAGATCATTTGAAAAATTGAGATCACTAAAAAAAAAAAAAAACACATGACTTGATTGCTGAAATA
This sequence comes from Enteromius thamalakanensis, assembly GCA_032357475.1. NCBI lineage: Eukaryota > Metazoa > Chordata > Actinopteri > Cypriniformes > Cyprinidae > Enteromius > Enteromius thamalakanensis. Next base: position 11,149,516 of record JAUCMT010000051.1, read on the forward strand.
CTATCAGAAATAAAGTGATTCTCAAGTATGCATGCATCATAATGACATGATTTACCAATAATTGTATTCGATTATTTACAGGGGACCAAGTTGAAAAGGATCAATGACACCACTGGGGTTTTCTCTGTGAAAATATATTTAATTAAAATAGCAGCCTTTGTGATTTCATAATCGCTAAGTCGCAATCGTGATTCCAGTTTTGATTGTTCATTCAGTCCCAGAATCAGTTCATTGAAAAAACCATAAGAATGATTAAAAAACAACTAATCAAACTCCTAACATGCTTCCTGCTGAAACTGGTTGTCACAATCTCTTGCATGACTACCAATGTATCTCTGTTTGAGAACTGTCCTAAAATGCTTTTCCATATTTGAAGCCAACTGATTCTCAAGACCATTAGCTACTACCAAACCACCATAGCAGTAACATGAGCCAAATTAGAACAGTAAAATAATGCCAGCATTCACTCTGTGCAACAGTTTGTCACTGAAATGTCTGTTAAACCACAGGGCAATCACCCAGTCACCTGAGCGAGGCATGAGGTCCCATAGAATGCATTAGCAGAGAATCTTTCATAAACATATTTGCTGAATGCTTTGTTTGCAATTTCCTGGAATGACAAGCTCCACTAGAGGCAATAGAATACAAGAGGGGGGGCTCTTTTTAGCAGAAGTGGGCATGTAAAGCGTGTCATCGGTAAGTCATGTGCAAACCTGAGCTACAGGTTAGTCCACATTCCTCAGGGCAAGAGAACGAAAGGGAGGCAGTCAACAGGAATCAGCCCAGCATCTCAACGCCCTTTCACATACAAAAAGAGCCCAATCCAAAGCTTTAAGTCAACGGCTTCCTGAAAAAGCCCTAAGGGAAAAATATCTTTGACAATTACAGGTGGAAAAACAAGGACCGAGCATTTTTAAGCTCTTTATATGAAGCAGGGGTGGTCAGAAGGGTTATTTGTTTGTTTGTTTGGGTTATTTTTTCTGGATTCTTCATTTACAGAGCTCATCAAAGGTGTGGTCACAATTACCATTGTTTACCAAATTTCTGGGGCCATTTCAATGGGAATTCATGCATTTAGGAATTTTGTGTGAGGTAAATGATTTCTGAATAAAGATTCAGAGATTCGGCTTTAAGTTTTACCAGCAGATAGCAGCTTTGAAAGAAACTTTGTTCATCCTTGCAACACAATTTAAGATATTTTGGATGAAAACCAGGAGGCTTGTGACTGCCAAATAGTGGAACACTGTATTTACTGTATGAAAAACATGATCTAAATGCTCCATCTGCCATCAGTGGTTCAACTCGAATGTTATGAAGTTTTAGTTTGTACGGAACTAAAACAATAATGACTTTATTTAACAATTCGGCACACCAACGTCATCATAGTGCCGTTTTTTTAGAGCATTCACTGGACACAATCAGTGTACACTCTTCTGTGTCAATCACACAGGGATGCGCTTTTTGCATCTATATATGCTTTGATTTAAGCGCACATGTGTGTCGCTACTTACAGAAGAGCACATGCGGTGTAATGTTATGGTGAATAAAGTCGTTCTTTTTGTTTTATTTTTGTAAAAAACGTTACGGTTGATCCACTGATGGCACGTGGAGTATTCAGATGATGGTTTTTTTATACGTTTCTAGACCTTGGCAGTTTACAATTTACTTGTGTTCCAAGAATAAACAAAGCTTTTATGGGTTTGGATGAAACAACATGATTCATTTAGTGTCCTTTTTTTTTTTTTGCTGTGACTGTTTCACTGAAGGTTTGCTATAAATAACAGTAATTATGGCAAAAGTGTCATATACAACCTTTGCCATAAACAACCAAAGATATAAAAAAACTAAATGTTTATTATTTGCATTATAGTATTGTTTTTTCATCCTGTCAACAGAAATGTTTTCCAGTTTGAACTACTGTAAAATGCACTAGTGTAAACAGGACCAAAGAAAAAAATGTTCAAATTACCAATTTCTAATCACTGGACTAGTCTACTAGCTGTAAGACACTCCAACAACCATGATATAAACTAATATGAAAGATGAATAGCTTCACACTGAGGTGCACAATGTTACAAACTTTTACAACCACAGACAACCCAAATGTGAAATTGCTCCATCACAATAAAGTGACAATGGGCCCATAAAATGTCAAAAGATAAGATGATATGTTTTGTCTTGCACAAAGACAAGGAGGCTATAGATTAGAAGCTTAAACAAGGTAGTGATCAGTTGTCTGGAACGTGATCATGCAATGAGGTCAGGTTACACTTACTCTTTCAATGTCTCAAAGCCTTGCTCCTTATAAAGGAGTTCTTGCCTCATACAGGCCAAATCTCTCTTCAGCTTATTTACCTGAACAAAAGACAGCAACAGAGAGAAAGTGAGCAGGTGAATGAATGAGACACTTGCACAATTACAAGACATCTTACATTTGGCATTAGGAGTAATCTCACGTCTTATCATCACATCCGAAATCCATGAAGTATGGAGTGCCGCTAGGAAAACACCCAATTTGTGTCTTACATAAACAAGAACGCATTCACAGCTAATAATTAAATGTTCCATGTTCGATGAAAGAGCTTCTTACCCGGCTTTTTGCTGTAACAATCTCCGCTTTGAGGATTTCAGGGTCATATTTACTGCTTGATGAGGATCTGGAATTTACTGTGAGAAAGATAAGAGTTCAAAGGCTTTATCTTATCTGTAAAACCACTAGGCACAGCTCTGGAATTCCATAGTGATTTATAATAATAATAATAATAATAATAACAACGCTACAGACTGTTTCATAAACCTACATCCATTATAATAGTGATTTATTTAAAAAACAAATTGCTTGCAAGAGATGCTTGAAGAGTGAATTCATTGCTGATTGGGCAGAATAAATATTTTCAAGATTGCAAACAATTCAAGATTGCAAAACCCCATCAATTAAGCATGCACCTCTTACCATCTTATCTCTGCAGATGATTTAGTGGTTTTAATTATTATGACTGTTCTTTGATTTTTGAGACATGGGTTTAAGCCTCACACTTGATTTTCTCTTTATGTTAGAAAACATGTGACAAGTTCTCAGACTGTAACTTGACATAGTGAGAAAGAAATACAATAAGCTATAGATATAATATAAAAAATATGCCTTTTAATAAGGTTTCTGAAAGTTAACGTACCAATCACATGTTTTTTTCTGAAATGAATGACGATTAATCCCACTTAACCTTTAAGTTTTCAAATTAATGTAAAAACAACAAAAGATATAGGATATATTTTTAATATTTGTCTAATGGCATATTCTTTTATGACTGAAAGCAAGAATCACAGGATACCAATACTACTGATTAATTATTTTTTCCTAATATTTAACAACATTACGGTATAATTGTAAGCTATCAATTTTAACATTTATTAGACTATAAAAAATAACTTCTAATGTAAGTGAACAATCTTTATATACACTCAATATCGCCTTTCAGCAAGTAGGAAGTACACAGAAACTGAATAAAGTTATCAAACAGTGAATATATATATTAGGGATGTGCATCTCCATAACTGAGGCCGATGCGATACGCATCTCGATGCATAGCCAACGATACGA
>JAUCMT010000051.1:11153213-11180290 GCA_032357475.1 Enteromius thamalakanensis
TTTAAACCGATGCATCGCATCGTTAAGTTATTTAGCCGATGCACCGAGCGAATCGGGGAATCTTCCCATCCCTAATATATATATATATATATATATATATATTCATCTTTAAATCTTAAACAAGTTATTAGATTCCTTTTTAATTTTGTTCTTTAATTAAAAGGCATCGGAACAGCTGGGTTAGGTTATTTGGCTGCTATTACTTTTTAGAGCTGACACGTATGCTCGTAGTTTCATATATGCTTTAATACGAAATGATACAGGCTACAATGCATGCAACATATTTGTGTGTACGTAATTTTAGCCCTTTTTATAATATTTATTACCTTTTATTTTCACATTGTGCGTGACACATTTTATGACAATGTGAAAAAATTATAATCCTATACATGTTGAACAGATTAATCAAAACTAATTCCTTAAAGGTGCTCTATGCGATGTTGCAAGATTTTAGCTCCATTTTATTTTTATCTCAAACTGTATGCATAACCCCTCGATCGTCTTGCTGTCTTCCCTCTGAATAAACTGGGAAAAAACAACAAAAACAAACTTCGTTCAACCAATCGGCAAGAAGAGGTGGAGTTTAACGCACACATTATCCCCAACTCTTCTTGCCGATTGGTTGGTCGAAGTTGATGAACATCCTGTACCCATAGTGTTTGTTTCGGTCTTTAAGCCTCTGTGTTGTCTTTCGAGGCCAGGTTTTTTCCCAGTGTATTCTAAGGGCAGACAGCAAGACGATCAAGGGGTTATGGTAATCTAGCTAAAATCCTGCAAAATCGCATAGAGCACCTTTAATGAATAACCATGTTAATAGCCTGTTTTATCCTGTTATCACTGTTTCAAGAATCAGTGTCAAGTAGTTCATAAAAAAGAACGAACTGTAAGTTACAGAGTCGCAAGTCTTACAGCTAGTCTGTGAGGATGACTTGTCCCGCCAAGCATCATTTAGCTGCCGATATTCCTGCTGGGCCAGGTGAAGTCGCTGTTCTTTGACCTGGTAGATCTCCTTTTGGGCACTCAATGCTTCTTGAACCACACTCAGATAATCCCGCAACATGAGCTCCTGCTCCCGCTGCCACTGGGCCCGTGGATCTTCCAACTGGGTGCTCTCTGGGGAAAGGACATAAAAATATCTTAAAATTAGTGGAATACATTACCAGTCAAATGTTTGGAATCATTATGATTTGTTTCTATCCTTCAGATTTTTTATGTAATTCAAATTATGAATAAAAAGTATGTGATGTTTTTAAAATAACTCACTTATCCTCACAAAGTCGGCATTTGCTTAATTAAAATATTACAAGAGTAATGCAATGAAAGTAATGTTTTCCATTTGTTTTATTTTTTAAAATGTATTAAAAGTGTAATTAATTCCTTTGATGGAAAAGCAGACTGTCATCACAGCAGCTTTCAGAATCAAACGATCCTTCGGAAATCATTCTAATATGCTGATTTGGTGCTCAAGAAACATTTTTTTTTATTTATTGTTGAAATTTTCATTTTCACATGAAAAGCTTAGAGTTCAATTTCAAATAATCTCTGTTCTTTTTTTACTTTCTTTTTCTCAAATAATACTAATAAATGTTTAGTTTCCAAGAAAAAAAACAGCAAAAAAGAGCAATAATCAGACACCTTATTTTTAGTTAAAACTATTAACAATAATTTTTAATAAATAACGTAAAGCTAAAATAAAAAAAAATATTAAAAACATAGAAAAATGAGAAATGCTCTTTTGGCAACTGAAGTAAACAAATTGAGGTTATTTCATAAAAATAATGATAAAAAAACTAACTTCACATAATATGATTAAAACTCTAATTAGTACTGAAACAACACTTAGACGGGTGTGTCTATATTTTTCATTTAAAATAGTTAGAACAGCAAAAAAAAATTGCAACAAAAACATTTGTTCTAGTCTTATTTCATGAATAAGGGCAACTGAATGAACTCTGTTTTGCCTCTTTAGCCTTGTTTTTATTTGGGTCAAATTAAATATGACACTTAAATCTTTTTAAACCCATAGAAATCACATATCAGACATTCTATACTCCTGTGCATATGTGAGGTGGGATGAATCTTGCTCAACTTACTGGTATTGTGGTCAACATAATAGGCTCCAACGTGGGGGTCGTAGGCCTCCTCCCACCCCACAGGCAGCTCATCTCCAATACAGTCGGCAAAAGTCAGAGGCTTAGTCTGCCTGGAAAATCAAACAGAATCCAACTGTCAGTCATTGGAAAATCACAAGGAAGACAGTGTGCTGCGGGACCTCCACACTTCATGCCTATTTTCTGTGGGATGTCACTCATATCACTGAGAGTTTGAGCATGGAACAAGCAAGTGTATGGGGGGAGGGGCATCAGAGGAATGTCGGGCTATTCACCTCCAGTGTGCTGGCCGAGCACAATAGCCGGAAACCCAAGCCGGGCATTCCACAGGTCCTGCTGACCCATCGCCTGGAGGTTTCTGAGGCAACACACTGTGGCTCTCCAAGCCTAGCACTTTGGATCACCGTAAAGCAATGGGGACACTCACTTGGCCAAAAACAGCAACGCTAAAACTTTTATTAGCAGGCGTTTACTAATGCTAGCAAAGTAGTCTGGCTGAACTTCAGTGGAGAGTTCTGGTGGCACCCGCTAGCTAGAATAATCAATTAAAAAGAAAGAGCTTGTGGAGATTTTAGAGTAAATTTAAAGAGCCCAGGGTAGGAGGTTTATCACTAACCTGATATAAAAATTCTAATCGGGATGCTAACCAAAGACATCAGGTAACAACACTTATGAAAATTTTAAACTGTGAGTTGTCCTAAATTACCTACTATACTCCTGACTTGGGCACCTACTGATAGGACAATTGCATATTTGGTCAACTAATAAGGAAAAACTCTATTACTTAAAATAAAATTTTAAAATTTCTTAAAACCAATGCATACAAAAAATACACTGTTCAATTATGATGCATATTTAGTAATAAATAGTCATTGCTAGAGCCCAACCGATAAAGGATTTTGAAGGAAGAAAAAATATTTGTTGGTTTTAAAATCCGATATATCGGCCGATTGTGTTTTTTGATTGTTTTGTTTTTTCCAGAAACGCGCAACAAAACATTTAAAGATTTCCCTAACATTAGTTATTTGTAGTTATTTATGAGTTTTAACTAGCATAATATGATAATGCATCTTAAAAAGAATCTTGTTTTTTTTACTGTCACAATAGAACAGAAGAACATCAAAATATATTAAAGTTCTGATAAATAAAATGTATAAAAATAGATACTTTCGATATGAAACTTTAAAGTCCTTTAAACAAAAACACAATAACAACAACAACCAAATCAAAGATACCAGTAAGGCTGTTTCGTCCGTTTTACTTTATTTTTTAAATATTCATTTATCGCCATTATAAATGCCGATACTGATAGTTTGGAAAATGTCTAAATAAATCGGTCGGGCTCTAGTTATTGCACTGCCCAATCCCTAAAAAAAGTGTTTAAATTTTCCAGGTTTCTTCATGAATTTTAAATTTATTTTAAATAGACACTGTTGTAAGATTATACATGTATTTACTATAATTCCTGATCAATTTAATGCACCAAACATTGTATGGTACAATAAAGACATCAACTTCTCATTATAAATTATACTTTAATTTGTTTATCAGAGATTACACACTGACCAGTTCACCTTGAAGTAACCAAGTGTGGTTTATTGGTTTGTGAGATTTTTCTTTTGTAACATTTGCACAATACTATTTTTCACAAATATATATGTGTATATATACAATTTTGTTTTCTTCTTACCACGGCAACAGATTTAAGTTTGGTTTAAGGTATTGTTTATCATGCAGCGCAGGAATGCCACATTTCCTAATTTCAAATACTTCCACTTTCAGACTTTAAGAGGAGTATTTTCTGATGCTATTACGTCCTGTAGCAGGGTTACGCAATGAATTCAGCTCTGTGTTTCTCAGATTATCAGGAACATTCCACATTAAATCTGATTTGTGAAGCATATTTAAAGGATTAAACTATTTTCCACAAAAAAATTAGTCACATTAAACCACACGTGATGTAGGTCTATAAATTTGTTACATAAGGAAATCTCAAACCAAGTGGCATCTGCAAACAAAAGATTGCTTCTTCAGAAATAATTCTACTTTTCTAAACCATAAGAGTATGAGTAAGAGTATTATCTATATGGAACGCCTTGGAATTCTATATATTCAGTTCCAAGGCAAGCAGTTTCATTCAAATCATCTTACAGTCGTCTGCAGTAAGTGAGCGCATGCTGTTGCCTTCCCTTGTCGATTCAAGACATTCAAAGAGGGTGAAACTGAACTAGCTCCTTTTTCATGTTATGAATAATGAAACTGTGCTGAGAGACCCCCACTGGCCTGTTCTAAATTTAACTTGGAGAACAGAAACTTGTGCGACACAACAAAGAACACGGCTACAGTGAGAAACACTCATCTTTTTCTCCTGCCGCAATTCTCCAGACTCATTGACATCTCATCTGAATGGGTGACATTAATCTCTGAGCTTAAGCCTGCGTATCTGAGATCCGAAAATGGACAAGAGCCAAGGGAACTCAAAAGCTCAAAATCCCAATCCCAAAGCATGCTGTTCAGATTTGCGCATTAGAATGATTAGGAAGGCAAGGAATTAATATGATGCAATGGTCTGCTTTTTAAAATGATGTAAGAATTATAGAAAGGTCTCCTGTTCTTTTCTAGAAGCCCTAGCGAACCCTATGAAGTCAAAGACTCAGGACCCACGGTCTAATGCAAAATGACAAAGCGCACAGTCGAGTGCAAACACAGGACATAGCTAACTGATGAGTCAGACACTTTCATTCAGCGCACTCTATAAATTCCTGAGTCATTTATGAGGCTCCAACAAGCAGCACACCGCGCTCAAGGTCCGACAATAAAAGCGCGCTGCTACACCCCGACGACGTCCAGTCTCCTATCAGAGAGAGCAAGATAACATTCCATTTACCTGAGCGCATGTTTTCAGCATGTCACACCGAGGCAAAACAAAACAGTTCCGCCCAGTGTGGTACATGAGGGCAGGCCGCAAGAATGCTTTCTCTGCATTTATGAGGTTAGACAACTTTACAAGTACAACAAAACAAATTATGTGGCATCTGATGATTCTGATGATCTAATACTATCATGTAAACGTCTGAGAGCACTAACTACTGAGACTGCTTTTATTTAGCATCTTTCTTATTTGCTAAAAATGTCAAAAATGTACATTAAGTGTCTCATAGTGTTTGGTTTATATCAAAAAATAAGGGTTTTTGTACTTTTGGCTCCTTGCAATCTTAAATTCTTGGCAACATTCTCAACCAGGAAAACTGAAACCTGGTCATTCCATTCAAAGATGACAGTTGCCAGCATAATTACATGGATGAAAATTAGGAACAAATTTAATATTTAAACAAATTACATGTAACATAACCTCATTCTGGCAACACACAAAACTAATTTAGGCCTGCAGGTACTTCCTTCAAAAACTTACATATTGTTTTATGTTAATATCAGGAAACCAGGAATATTACAAAAAAATAAAAACAGTACTCAGAAAAAAATGACTACATGAAAATATTATCACTTACACTAGCACTACTATTTCACAAATTACCCAATTTTATAACAGTTATAAGCAGCACGTTATTATATTATTATTATTTAATGTCTGGAGGGCACACAACGCCTTGGCAACTCCAGGCATTTGCCACAGATAGGTTGTCAAATGGGAGCTCATTACCAAGTGCATCCACTAACGTTATAACACTCAGCAGTAAGAACAAGCCATCTGAGAGATGCATGCTGGGGGATGGAAGGAGGTGGGTTCGTTGACAGTTTTGGGTCAGGATTTGAAATATTTGTCATTTTTAATCAGTGCCTTTGATGCAACACACTGTGCAAGAAGAACAGCCGATCAGGCATAAGCGTGTAAACGTCTGTTATGCCTCAGCTTTTGTTTCCATCAATTGCTCAGCTCAAAACTCTTGAGTTTTCTGCACCACTTTAGTGTACAAAAAAACTATTTATTTAATCAAAGTCCTAACCTAATCTATACGACTGACTTTTTGTCTGTGAAACACAAATATTTAGGAGGGGTGTGGGGGTGCCCACAAAAAAAAAAAAAAAGGTTTCCGGGTACAAAACAACTCTGTTCTCTACATAAACAAAAATACAAATACACACAGAAACATTTTCCAAAATGTCTTCATGGTGTCCCACAAAATAAATACAATTATTTTATTATACTCCAAATAAATTTAATTGGAGTATGCAAACTATCTATTTAATTCTGACCAAAAACGCAGCTCTTGTGACAAATGAACAATTGTGGAATGCATTGAAAACTATTTGACCATTGTTAAAGTTTGCACAGCTCTGGTGCACTTTGAACCCGTCGTGCACCTTGACTCGCTGTGAAACAGATTTGAGGGAATCAGCTGTGGGCTTTGCTCATGCTAAGGAATGTGTCCCAGGTACTTGTTTACAACTTTCTGCCATCTTAGTTTCCTGGCTACAGGCAAACCTGTTGCACCACACAAAGGGAAAAATATGCAGTCTGATTGCTATCACCTTTCCATTTCTGTGCACCTTGTAAATTACTACATCAGTAAAAACCAAAAGGAGGGAAAAAAACACACCCATAGCAGAATTGCTGAACATACCAGGGGCTTCAGCCGCTGGAGCTTGAAATGGTTCTAATATAATCTTAGGCATTCCTGCACAGATTTTGTGATAAAGTCCAAGGGGACTTAAGTGGGAGAGTTGGCAATTATCATGGGTTCCCGGATGAACAAAGCAATATTTCAACATCAAGAACACATGAAATGGAGCCTAAAAGTTCATCCATTTTAGGTGCTTTGATGTGTGTATATAATTTGAGAAGTAAACTGTATTACAGAACAAAAAGGATTTGAATTACCAGATTCTGCACATAATGAGTAATGGACTCTGCATGCATCTGCATACTGAGTAAGCAAGTATGCATTCCCAGAATGTGCAGTACTCATCACATACCTATCCCTTGGGTCAATCCAACTGGTGGTTTGGTTAATATGGTCTATATAATAGACTTTTCCGTCAAAATCTCGGGCCTCTTCCCAACCCTCTGGCAATGGTAACTCCTTCCTTGGCATGACCAACTAGTCTCCATGTAATTTTCTCTGTAAGTCTTCTAAATTGATTTGATGGCAAACCATGTGTTGCTTTTCATGGACTAGTCCAAATGTAAATCTAACGCATAAGAAAAGTGCCATTAATTTGCCACATAGATGTATTCCATATAATCCATAATACGGTTTCCAATTTTCCGGTTCAGTTGCTGCAGTCTATATACTGGGCATTGTTTTCAAGAGCGAATGCTGTTTTAATTGGAAGGATGAGGGTGTGATGCTCTGAATCGGGTAACTTTGCCGCAAGAGTTGCGCTTATGGTGAGAAACTCTTCGTTTCTTGTGCATTCTCGGTCAAGTACGCAATACATCAATCAATCATCTTTTCTGGCGGAGCCAGATGGATGGTTAACTTGAGCGAAACGTCAGAACGCGAAACTTTCAAAGGTCGTGCGCGAGAGTTTTCCTCCAAGAAAAGAACACACAAAAAAAGGAATTTCAAAGTCCACAAAATGTCCTCCGAGTAGCAAAGACAGTAAACGAATTAATTCTCCAGCATTATCCACAAGTATCTGAGCGCGTCTAGAGGTTTTTTTCGCTCAGTGTCTGCCCACCATGTTTTAGCGAGAAATGTGCTAGCCTGTTAGCCGAAAAGCTCGTTATATAGGCAACGCAAACAGTTACTCCACGCGCGCGTATTCCGTATCTTCTCGTTTTGTCGATGCATTCGTATCACTTCCACAACATTTCGGCAATTTCTTTAAAAAGTGGCGCGTTTCTTTCTCATTTGTTTCCAAATGTTGTCTTTTCCTTTAAGTGGTTGTGTGCGGTTCTCCCCCGTAGTCAAGCTCGGTCGCTATGCTGTGGTTGGAATGGTTACGTCATACAGGTGATGGCCGTAGCCCTTCTAGTAGCAGTGCACACTCAGACTATTCAATAGAAGCCAAGACAGGTTTTGTTATTTCGTATGTTATAAATGATTAAAGTTTTTCTTCCTACGTTTATATTATGTGCAGTTTGGGGGACATTTATCACATGTCCTGGAATAAGGATCAAAGTTTAAGAGGATTTTTAATATGCAGTGTGTGATAATATTAAAGTGTTATAGTAATGACATTTACCAGGTTTTTTCACTTGTGCAAAAGTCTTAGGCCACTAGATTTTTCACCAACAAAAAGTGGTGTTAAGAAAGTTATTTCTATCTGAAACAGACTAAATCCAGAAGAATTGTAGCAACGTCTCCAAGATGAAGAAAAAAAAAACTACCCGCAAAGCTACAGTAATGTTCAAAGTTTTAGACACTCATGGAAAAATGCTGTAAAATGAGGATGCTTTCAAAAATAATGCCATAAATAGATTTCATTTATCAATTAACTTCTCTTAACTAAATCAAATAAATATTTGGTATTACAGCTTTTGGTAAAACAGCTTCTGTTCCGAGGTACACTTGTCCAAGGTTTTTCAGGTAGCTTTCTAGGTAGGTTTTTTGAAGCATCTTGGAGATGTTGCCACAGTTCTTCTGGATTGAGTCTGTCTCAGTTTGTCCTGTTACTTCACATCATTCCAGACAGACTGGATGATGATCAGATATCTGTGTGGCCTAAGACTTTTGCACGGTACTGTGTATATATATATATATATATATATATATGTAAAGTATTTGAGTTGCTGTACTTAAGAATTTTTTTGGCTACTTTGTACTTGTACTGAGTATCAAAAATACAAGCCACTTTTACTCTCTACTTGACTACATTTTCATATTTAATTTATGTACTCTTTACACCATTAAATTTGAACGGACACTTACCGTTACTCATTACATTGTAATTATGCGCGACAAGTCGGCATCTTTATGTACCATGGCTTAAAGAGGCGGAAGAGGCGATATCGCCATCTGCAGGGTGCTTAATGTACTGGATTCTATTATGAGCTAAATGAGGCTACTCCACGTGAACGTGAATTAGCAGCTTGCTTTCTAATACCAGGGGCCTGTTCCATAAAACAAGTTTACCAAATAATCCAGGCTTATGGCAGACAATCTGACTTATTTTAATACAAATGAACTGGCATTTAGTCAGACTATCTGAAATAAGTTAGACTGATAATATATGGTAAATTTCTTGTTTTTCACATTTCTTGATGTTCTTTGAGCCTACATTTAGTACAAGTAAAATATTAAGTTCTTTTAAAATCGGATATTTTAAGACTTTTACTCAAGTCTTGTTGCAATTGGTGACTTGTAACTTGAGTAATTTTTAAAGGTATCCATACTTTTACTCAAGTGGTTTTCAGGTACTCTTTGAAACCCCTGTATATCTACATGTGTGTGTGTGTGTGTGTATGTGTATATATATATATACATACACATATATAGTATTTTATTATTAATTTACATTTCTTTGCCTGAGGTTGATTGTTCTTTAAAGTTCTTAGCACAAATCTGCTGATGGAACTATATAATATTATAATATTATATATAATAATAATATAATATAAAAGGACATATAGTACAAGTAATATTTCCTTCAAACAGATTATATATATATATATATGTGTGTGTGTGTGTGTGTATATGTATGTGTGTGTGACATAAACAGACACAATATAAACGTTGTAATAATTTATTATTGGATAGTAGAAAAATTTTGTGTTTAGTAATTTTTAAACCGTACTTAGACAACCATCGACAATAAAAAAAATCAAGGTATTTCTGTAGCTCTGTGTTAATTGCTTTTCACTATAAATCCAAGAAATCAACTCTGCATAGGCGTCTCTACCAAATCCTCTTCCAAATTTCAACTAAAAAGCGCCCTCCAACGGCGCGCAGAAAATGATGACTTTTTTTTTAAGTCGGTTTGAACTTTTTTCTCTTGTCTGTCTCTTTGTTAGTTTATTTTGTTATTTGTTTTCAAAGCAAAATTGTTTCAGTTTCAGTGTTATTCACTAGTGTAGGCTATAACACAATTTACAGACTGCAAATTTGTTAAGTTGAAATGTAATTGATTATATATTATGTAATTGATTGTAATTATAGTTATTAGTCTATTATTATTATTATGGCCTACCATGCGAAACTATTTTATCATTCTTCATTTGTAATCTAAAGACATGACGGTTTCTCCGCCCCTTGTCTGTCGCCCGCTGTAAGGAAACTGGGCGCGTGCTTTTCAAAACAAACCAGGGCGGATCACGTGCACTGGAGAGCAAAAGCGGCAGCTCGCGCACCTAACACGGCATTTGGATTCAGGTACGCTCATGGTTGTACTGCGTCATATATCCGTGGCGTTTAGCGCCGCTATGGCTGCGGTCGGGACCGCGCTATTTATCGCACTCAATCTCTTTTATAAAAGACGGGTATGGACAGCAGAGTCAGACTACTACACGTTCCGAGAGGTGAGTATGAAACGAAAGAAATAGTTTCTCTTTTTATGATGCCGCCTATCGCGCGTGACTGAGAGGTAGAGACAATCGTCTAGGGAACTCTCAGTTAATTGAACTGTACGTACTGTCGCCTATGCCCGTCATAGACTCGTGCATACAGATTGTACTTAAAATTTACTTTTTGAGAAATCATAGCAAAGAGAAAAGTAATCCTGCCTGTCTTAAAAGTATCTTTATATAATTTCTGTTTATTCATAATGCTTATACATATGTATATATAGCCTATATATATACATATTTATATATTCTCAAGTATTTCTCACTGAAAGTGCTGTACCTTTCTGCATGAAGACCCTAGAAGAACTGTTGTAGACATATTGTTTATTATCAAAAAACAAAAAGAAAACTGTATTTAGAAAAGCACATATAGTTCCCAAGGTCACGGAGTACTCGAAAATAATATTAATGTCCTGTTCTCTGGAACAGTCATGGCAATTTCTATGGTTGAAAAATAAATATTCTGTTATGCTCAGCTTTTGAAAGAGATTGTTTGCAAGTAATGTTCTGTTCTTTTGAGCCGGTTCAGTGAATCCATCAAACTGTTCTGAAGAATTCATTAGGGAAAGATCATGAAAGTTCATTTACCAAAAAAAGTGGGATTCTTCATTTTGAACAAAGTTGCAAGAATGCAAAGACACATTTGTACTGTATGTGCCACAAAACCACTTGATGTAGAGTGCAAGTCAGTTCTGTTCCATTGCTCATTTCACTGCCTTTTCTTCTATGACAATCTATATATTTAGGAGGAGGAGGAGCGCAGAGAGAAGCAGGTGCTTGTTCTTGGGCTGGATGGTGCTGGTAAGAGCAGCGTTTTGCAGGGGCTGAGTGGAGCAGGCTCCAAGAGGGACTGCCGACCCACACGCGGGTTTAACTTCATCAGCCTACACACACCTGCATGCCAGCTGGACTTCTTGGAAAGTATGGATCAGTGCCAGACCACCCTATTCACTTGCATACCTTTGTGAGAAAGTAGTACACTTCAGAGTAAAAAGAGTACTTTTACAGAATGAATGTACTTCAAAAGAATATACTTCGGTGCATACTGAATGTTTTCTAACAAATATTTGCATGTTATGTACTTCTATATACTATATACTGTATTTAAACCATTCATCTTGGATTATGTATTATCTTTATAAGTCATATTCTTCACTTTTGTCTTGTAGTATGGCTAAAGTGTTATATTGACAGTCATTTATGGTAAACTTAAACTTTAATATAATTTCCATTTAAATTTTTATGCTCTGTATTTAAATATATTACACATTTGTAGTTATTAATATTATTAAAACATGAAGACTTTGAAGTACAATACAAGCCATTTTTACAAAATGCACTTTTTTTAAAGTATGCTCCAGTGTAATTTTATTTATAGTGTAAGATCTTAAATTTCATTAATATTATGTCTTTTTTAATGTAGGCTATCTAACAAGTGACAATAATAATTGAGTTAATGGCTTAAGATTTTTTCTTTTAGAAAAGCCTGTTTGTCTGTGTCTATGACAGTAATAATACATCATAGTCATTTCCTATGTTGATTATCGTTTCCTATCAGTTGGAGGCGGTGAAGACTTGCGAATGTACTGGGTGGATTACCTAAGGAGAACGCATATCTTGGTGTACGTAGTGGACTCCTCTGATAGAGGCCGGCTCCCTCAGGCCAAAGATGAGCTCCATCGATTACTTAAAGTAGACACTGATCTACCAGTGGTGGTCTTGGGAAACAAGCAGGTAACCAAAGGTTCAGTTCTCGGTTTAAACTTTAACCGTTTATAATGTCTGAAAAGCTTCATATTGATTTCCTAGATCCTAGTTAACAGTAAAGCTGCTTATATAAATTAAGCTTGATAGTTTGTACAAAGTTTACATAGTTTAATAGTACATTCCATAATACCTTCATTTATGTTCGGCAAAAGAAAGAAAAGAAGGTTGTTGTTTTTTTCTCGGATGATATTCATCTCTTTATTGGAGCACCAGGATCCTTGATTAGGTTTCAGTGTGAATCTAGAATAAAAGGATTTTTATACCCTCATCCAGGATAAGCCTGGTGCTGTTAGCGTCCCAGAGCTGCGTGAGGCTCTCTCACTGAGCTCGGTGGCCGATCAGAGGAAGCTTTTCCTGCTGGCTGCTCAATCAGGATCTGATGGATTAAGCAGAACCTGCAATCTCCAAAGCTTCCAAGACCTACTTCTGACATTGGTATGAAACCAAGCTGCCATTTGAAGGTTGGCACTACTGTGCCAAAAAAGACTGGCAAAGGGATCTCGAGGATGGTTTCATCCTCGAGTCGTGCAAGGAGTACAGAGGACCTGCATCATGACAATGCAAGTGTCGTGACATTGAACAAAATAAATACTGTGGGCATTACTCCTGCTAATTACATTGTACAATATCTTTAGTCATTATTAGGATTAATATAATAATTTAGTATTACAAAGATCACATTACATATGCTTTATCTCTGCATGTGGAGTCAACTTGGTGAATAAACAAGGAATGACACTTTGCTTGAAAATGAATTCTCATTGTTCATGTTTATCATACAGAGATTAAACCAAGTTATCCTTGCATGCCAGATTGTGTTATTGACGATGAATACCTCAGGTAATTCTCTTTTCATAATTTAGGCTTGAAATGGAGATTTTGTTTTGAAGTTTTACACAGCTGTACAAAAAGTAAGGCCTCTTCACTGTGAAAGTAATATGGTCTGCTTATGCAAGTGGTTTGAATTACTAGCAAGAGCAAGTGGTATATAGGGAGAACTATATGAAAATCATCTCACATTCAGCCTCTTGAAAAATATGGCTTAACCTAGATCTAAATTAACAAATGAAAGGCCTCTATGAATGCAAATGCATTGTTTTAGTATTATAGTAAGGGGTTTTGCAATACTGCATTACACAGAACCCTTACACATTTAATAATCCTGTAAATTCTATGTGGCTAATAATTTAACTTGTCTATTATATCCTTTTATACAATATAACTTGTGTAACAGATTTAGACCTCTTGTTCAAAAACAGTGTGCATTTTATTTAGCATGTACATGTAGCATGTGACATTTCTAAGAAACAGTTTATAAAGGAACAGTCTACAGATGCACTACTACAGTGCAAACATGAACAAATCTCTATTTATCCGTCTAAAACCAATGTTCTGGGTTCAGCTCCATCAACAAAGTTGCTATTGGCATAACAGAATGCAGACAATATCTGATTTCTCAGATGTCTTTTTTCCCCATAAAATCTTCTGGCTATACTTTTAAAACAGTATTACTTTAATGGTATAATAATAAATTCATGCAATTATGAAGCGCGGCTACATTTACTGTTGCTCTATAAAACTGGGGGCGAAAAACAAATTTAAGTAGGAATCTGCATGAAATTTTGAGTAAGAGTGAAACATTTTTGCATGCATTTTTAAAGTTGGGTTTGCACACTAATTTGCAGCACTGGACCAGCAGAATGCTGCTTGGTTTAAAACTGTCTTTGTGTACTGCTTTACTACTGACAGTGAACAAAGGATCTTTTCTACAGATACAGATACAGTTTGCTAATGTGACGGCACATTTTACATTGGACTGAACAGATTTATTTTCTTTATGTTGCATTGTATTGAGTTGTTTTCACTCTTGTGTATTATATTTTTTGCCAAAACACATTAAAACTTTCCCAACAATAAATCAGAATTTACAAAGTGTAATTTTATATGGAAGATACTCACTAGATTAATATACACATTGTTTAAAAGTGACTATTCTTCAAGAAAGTTGTCATAGTAGAAACAAACACACTTGACACTAAGGTGACATTCTGACCACCAGTTCTTTGCTGTGACATCACGTAGACTTCTGAGATTGCAGAGACTCAATGAACGCAGCATATTCCTTAGGATGACAACGTTTGTATAATTCCACTTTCCGTTTAATCTGCTTCGGTGTGTCCTGGTAGTAGTTTTTCTCATCCCTTGCCATTGCCTGAAATGCCAATGAAACCATCAGAAACATCTGATTGGAGACGTATTAATGTTTGTTTTTTTAAAGAGTAGGAGGATCTTATCTCTTACCTTATAATCCTCATTGTATTCCTTCACCATGTATTGAACATATTCCATCATGCCAGAGGAGCATGTGGTTTTGTTCTCACCACGGTGACTGGCCTCTACCTCCATTGCTACAATTTAGACACCAAATCACATTATACAGCTCATGAAATCAAAATTGAAAAATGTTGATAACAGATTTCAAAACCAGCTGAGAGTGATTCGTTTTTGATAGATACCTTCAATGACATAGGGCTTCAATATCTTTGTCTCCGCTGGCTTACTTTCCAGATCCTGAAATATCGGTTAAATGCATTGTTAACATAAGCAGAAAGGACTTTGTTTAAATGCACTGTAACATAGTAATTCAAGCTTAATACTCACCTTGTTGTTTTTAATAGGAAGCATACCCTTCATCCCAAGTGACAGCCCCATGTCTTGTAGATTTTGTTTTACTGTTTTGTGTTCATCCCAAGCATTTCGTATCTGAGGACTTCAAATCAGCCATGTTAATCAACCAATTTTATGACAAATTTCATAATGCATGACAGGTCAACAGCAGATATTTCAAATGACAGTAACCTTTTATAAAAAGTAGCCTACAGTTAAGCATACTTAACAAAGAAAATGATACTAATACAAATATATCGCGTTACATGGCATTTTAGAACTGCTGTACTACTGGTCTAATGCA
This sequence comes from Enteromius thamalakanensis, assembly GCA_032357475.1. Taxonomy (NCBI): domain Eukaryota; kingdom Metazoa; phylum Chordata; class Actinopteri; order Cypriniformes; family Cyprinidae; genus Enteromius; species Enteromius thamalakanensis. Next base: position 11,168,530 of record JAUCMT010000051.1, read on the forward strand.
CAGACAAGCATTTATAATTAACTAAAATATACAGCTGATGTCATTTGTATTTAAACGTTGGTCATGCATTTAAATACGCTTGTAACTACGAAGTTGAATTTTAAAATTGACATTAACGTTAGAAGTATACAAACTACAATTAAAAGGATGTTAGTCAATAATAAAATATGTGTACTTTAAAGCTGGACAAAATATTACTAAAACGTTTTTTATTAAAAAAAACGTGCACTACTCTCCTGTACACTCAAGTGGCTATGATTACATTAATACTAAATTGTAAGCAAGAACAATTCTCTTAAGATTTGAACTTTTCTACAAGGATGGTCAGTAAAAAAAAACCCACAAGTAATTGTATAAAAAGGCTGTTTATATAGCGAGAGAGCTTTTCTATTTGGCACGCAGTCGGTAACGTTACACGAACTTACCATTCTATGTGCGGTTTGTCCTTTCTTTTCATCTTCCTTTTCAGTTTCTTCTTGTTTTTATTGTAATTAAACTTATTGCGATTGCGAGATTTTTTTATTTTACCCATTTTTGTATAACACACCAGTTAACAACTGCCTTGACTCTTTACCACGCGTGTTTGGGAGACCACGGAAATACCCACTTCTTCTCCAAGGAGAAAATAAACATACATTATTTTACATCGCCACCTGTCGGAACCTCGGGGAGAAGTGTAACAGTAATTGTTAAAAACAAAAACAAGTTTTGTCAGACAGGTGAAATAATTTGGTGTGTAAAAAAAAATACAGGTCCATACAAATAAAGAACATTAAACAGTTTGTTCAGTTCAGCTTGCATACTTTAGGTTAAACTCATATGAGGAGGCAGCATTCATTGATAGCACGTTTTATAGATGTAGCTTTGAGTCAGACACGTTATTCTTCACGGCGTGGGAAAATATGTTGTTGTTGGTAGTGGTGGTGGTGATGATGTTATTGATGATAATTAATTTAGATTTAATAGATTACTAAGTTTTAATAATCAGTGTAAGTTAACAGTTTTACCTCTAGATGGTGTTATAAACTAAGTATTGCAATACAAGTAAGCGGTTTTATTTCGTTTTCATTGAACATCTGCAGTTCGTGTACATACAAGTTCAAAGCTGCACATGGTATGTGTTGTCATATGTCTGAAAAAACGTGCATTTGACATATGACAGACACGACCGACTTGTAAACAACAATATATTGTTATAATACTAGACTATAATAAACAGTTTGTGCAGGATTCGTAAATACTATAGATGAAAGTACAAAGATAGCGTTTGATAAACTAGTCTGGATTGTGACAACCTACTATGGCGAAGAGCTGCAGGTCATGAATATTAAATAGATCACGTCATGTTTTTATAAATTGTAAGATTTTATTGCTACACAAAGCAAATGAACAAAATAATGACTATTATGTTACTGTAAAAGGCTATTTATATACATTACAAATTAAATAAAACAATATAAAAACAAAAAAAACGCTATTATTCCGTAATATAAAAACGATTTACCATATAAAATTAAAAATCTACATATTATCTATGATGTTTCTATTATAAATTATAGACGTTAAAGGACTAGATCGTTTGTGAAGCCTTAAAGAAACACAAACCAGAAAAGTCTACAGACATATTAATAAGAATTACCTAATGTCTTCCTAATCTTATAAATATTTATAAGTTAAGCTTGAGTTTGACCGTTCAAGCGGGACGCTCAAGGTTGGTTACTAAGCAACGTCAGCGAGTCTCATTAATATTCATGAGCTTAGGCTTTGCCATAGTAGGCTCTACGATCGACGTAGGACTGAAACTTCTGGGCGGAGAATCAGAGAGGAGCGAAACGGCAGAGCGGAGAGTCATTCAGGGTTAATAATATTCCGCCGTGGGGGGGAGCGGGGGAGGACACACACAGACACTCACATAAACTGCCAACCCGGCGACGAGGTTGGGCCTGCGGTGCCTGCCTGCAACCCAGGAAACATGGAGCTCGAGAATATCGTGGCCAACACTGTTCTGCTAAAGGCGAGAGAAGGTAAGACATGACAGCCCGCTTGATTATTGTCACTTTTGACAGCTGTTATCCTCAAACGCCGAACTATCTGTCTCAAAACGATGGGGGATTCCCCCGAAGGAAGTTAGGCCAAAAATGACAAGAGCAATGCAATAAATGCATGCTTTATGATGCTTTTTTATTTACGAATCACTGGATCAAACCTGAGGGTTATACGGTGATTGGGGTGTGTTGCTCCCAGCTTGCTTTGTTGTGTTCATAACCTTGAGCAAAAAGGAAAAAAGATGGACCTGTCAATCAAGAAACACAAAAAAAAAAACATATTCGTTTCTTTCAAAACCTTGTTTAGATTTTACAACGTTTTGGTGAAAAGTCCAAGTTTCATTATAACGTTAAAGGAAGAGCGATAGTCAGTGGTGTTATTGACAACAGTCATTTAGTGCCTGTGTGCTGGAGATAAGCGCCTGAATTAACTGAACCTTTTGAATTAACGGACCCTGTGATTTTCAAAAGTGTTTTTCTAAATTGTAAACTAACTACTAGATAGCGAGACAGCATTCTCAATAAAATCTGTCTTTTGGGTAGTTTCAGTTTTTTCGGCAGGTGTATTTCTCAAACATGAGGGAATCCTGCTTTCTTTTTGTCCGTGTTCGAACGTTATTGGGCGGCATACATGGGTTGCTACATTTGTTGCAGTATGTTTAATTAGCATATACAGATTTACTTAAAATGTACCGTGAGATTCATACAAGATCGTAGTGGCTATAGTTAATGTTAGGTAAATATAAACAGCCTCTTTTAAACAATGCAAGAGGCATGTATACGTTTTTGTGATAGTGCATTGCTTACAAATCACAAAACAGCAGTTTATTTCATACTACATGTAATAGGCAGTGTATTGTCTATGACTGTTGTTCACAGTTTTCAAGAATTTTTTAAATTTTAAAAAGCTAGTTTCAGTTTAGACACTGCTGTATGATTGCTTAACATGTTGTCTCTTCCCGTTTTAAGATGACATTTAAAATCAGCCTATCTAAGTAGGGAGGGCTGTATAATTATGTTGCACTTTATACATTTTTATTTTATGTCAAGAAACATGTCAACATCTTTTTAAAGTGTGAGGGAAGTTTCAACATTCTGTTAATTACTGAAGTGTTGAATTCTATCTCAGTCTGGTAATCACAAACATATAAAGTCAATATTAGAAATGCACTTTGTTGCAATTTTGCACAGCAGACTTGCATGTAAAGCTGCTGTTGGTAACCTTTTTTGGTTAAAAATGATTCAAAATCTGTTTTTTGCAAGTACATGACCAGCTAATGTTCGGAACTCTCCTAACTTATTCGGTTGACAAAGGTAAGCTTGTATAATTATCTCTATAGGCTCTCACAGGAAATACAAGCATGCTGCAATTCATTTTTATGTCATGTCTGTAAACAAAAAGTAGGAGTCCTGGTTAGTCGGCTGTAATAATGCACATGTGGATGCTGCAGATGGTGGATAATTAATAGCGTATTCTCACAGCAGCTGGAATAATTGAACTTATCATTTTGATGGCGGACAGTCATCAGTGACCACAGGTAATTCACCTGTAGTTTACAGGTAAAGCTAATACACACAATTGTTAGATTTGGAATGTATTGTAATGCTTTTTTCTCAGTTGGTCAGAACAAAAGTGTTGTTACTTACTGGTTCAGATAACATTTTTCCAGTGAAAATTGGGACCTTTATAGTGCATAAAGGTGCAGTTACGTTACGAAATTTTGCAAATGAAATCCTGTCTATCTAATAGGAAACGATTGGGAGTTTTTGTGTGAAAGCTAAAAGTTCCTCTATACTGATTTTGCTATGTTAAAGGTCATCATGTGAATTTGCCACACTGACCAACTGGAAACTGCTTTGTTTGAAAGTATACATTTTTTTTGCTAATCTAATGGCACATTAAAAGTCTACAAATACGGCTTATTTGCTCCCTTTATCCTAACAACATGAGATGTGTTTCGTGTCACATTGCTGTCAGGGATTTATGGGGCTGGTTGCATTTTCTTACAAGAGCTCTTCCATCAGAACAAGAAGATGAGTGTTTACCAACAATTTTATACAATCTGTTCTATATTTTCTTGGTGATTTATATTGTGAATAATTGGATGAGAGTGGCGCCTTTTAGTTGCTGTGCTGAAGGCATGTTTTGCACACGGTGAATGGAATCCTTTCACCTCTGCACTGATGCTCCATACACAATATATTTCTTAAGCCATTTGCATCTTGGCAACTTCCCACAACGACTTTCGCTACTGTACCCGTACCATCTTAATCTCTTAACTGCAAAGCATTTGTTTGAATTGCAAATAGAACACCACGGTGTTAGCTTCCTGCTAGCTTCCACTCCTGGCTGACTTGACGTATTAATTATTTGTGAGTTATATCTTTGAGGTAAGTTGAGGTACAGTGCCTGGGCTTGCACAACCGATTACGATTATGTAAGATAATGAGGATTCACAGCTGGGCTCATCTAGTGTCTCTCATGTGGGAAAGTCTTTGTTGTAACATACAGTCGTGTTTCTGAACTCTTATCAGATTGCAGTCGCAAGCTTGTCCTGTACATTTGTAATCATTGGATCTGCCACCCTCCCATCCTATCCCATTAGCGTTGAATCTATTCCTCAAATCCCCTCATAGCCTAGCAACAATGCAAACACCTGGCTGCAGCTTTCACAAGAGTCCTCTCCATTCTCAGCGAGTGGGTCCCGCACACAGCATCGCTTCCTGACCTTTCCCCGCGCAGTCTGTTGACAAGCGCATCAGGCCCAGCACCTGGGCCAGTCATTCTAATCAGGGAGCCCGAGCTGTCCTGATGACGTCAGCTTGGACTGGCGCGGGCCAGTGGGACATTCTCATGGCATTGGCGTGATTCTTTTCCTGAATTCAATCCAGGGACTTGGACATGGATAAACAAGAAGGACTACATCTTAAGCCAACTCGTGTTAGACTAGAATATATCAATGTGAATAATATTTTATCACTGATAGCCATGTGTTTGTTGCCCTTTAGCAAGTGCGCCTTCCCTTCTTGGCAGAGTTTCATTGATGCAAACACTTTACGTTTTGCACAATCAGGTTTATTTACTCTGTCAGCCTCTTAAAGAGCCCTCATGATGGTATGGGAACTGTAATACAGTATGTAATGGCTTAAAGTAACAAGCACGTTAGTGTGCTTTAAGGAGCCGTATGTATTTTAATGTGTATCTACACATTACTTGTTTTCTAGCAAATGTTTTTCCAAATCATTTCTGTTTGGTTATGATGACACATCTCTCCTGCATGACATAATGACAGTTTGAATGTCAGAAAAAAATGATTTAATGGTTTTTACATCATGATGTGTGAATAGCATAGTCATTAGCAGAATCGTCTGCACATATAAGACATATAGGCCCGGTTTCGCAAACATGGCTTAGCTTAAGCCAGGACTAGGCATTATTTAAATTAAGATATTTAAGCAACTTTTACAAAAATGCCTTTTAAGAAAATATTACAAGTGTGCATCGTAACACAGAACAATGACACTGGAATGTTTTAAGATATGTCTGAGCAAGATATTTTCATCTGAGACAGCTCAAACATGCAATGTAGTCTGGGACTAGCTTAAGCCTTGTCTGTGAAACTGGGGGAAAATGTAATAAAATAATAATTTTTATGTATTTTTTAACATTTTCTTTATAGTATTTCGAAGAACATATTTTAAGGGGCTAAACTAGCCCAAAATCTCAAAATTGACCACTGCATAAAAACAATGTTTTTGCCTGCAGTGTCTTGCCTTAAAGGGGGCTCACGGTTTTCAGCATTATAATAATAAAAAGAAAACCATCATTGCCATTTTGTCCTCTTTTTCCAGATTGTCTTGAAGAAAAGGGAACCTCTAAATTTCTCTATGCCAGATAGCTCCTCGGGTTTCTCCAGCCGACTAGCCGCCACTCAAGACATGTCCTTCATCCAGCCCTCTGTGAGTATTATGGCGTAACAGTGATAATATCATAGTTGCATTTCACACTAACAAACACAAGGTTTATTGGGAGTCCTCCAGTAGACATGACGATCAGTAAACACAATGTGTCTGTGTGATGCAGGCGGAGCTGGGGGACCTGGACACCTGGCAGGAGGACACTAATGCCTGGGAGGATGAGGAAGATGCAGCCTGGGGGGCAGAGGAAGTGCTGAGGTAAGCTACCTTAACAGCTGACTTTAAGGTGACCCTGTACAACATAAAAATGTTTCTGGTTCTACAGACCTGCCAACCTGAATGCATTTTGTGTAGGCATTGCGCATTTTGCTGCTGGTACGGTTTTGTCACTCTAAAACCTTTTTCCTGGAGGCACGCTAACACTATATGGTATCACTTTAGAATAGGTAACACTATTAACTACGACGTTTCCTTTAAAACATTCATAATTTGCTGCTTATTTATAGTTCAGTTAGTTGTTAAGTTTAGGCATTTGGTTGGATTAGGGATGCAGAATAAGGCATTAATATGTGCTTAATCTGCACTAATAAATGTCTAATATTCTGTTCCAACAAACAACCGAAAATGATGAAGCATTCAACCAATCAGCATTGTTTGGGTTTTGCATTTAACCCTTGTATGGTGTTCATATTTTTGTTACTCAGCCAGTGTTCGTGGGTCTGGTGGACCCGCTGCAGTTTTGTGTCTTTAATTCAACACAATAAAACAAAATATTTTAAAATACTTAACAGATGTTTACTTTATCCCAATTACAAGCAATAATAGCAACATATATAGATGATATATGCCCTTTTCTTTTGTTAGATCACATTTATGAATTAAAATGCTACAACCTTTCAAAGATTCATCAATTAAATTTTCTATTTTTACACTTTCATCACTGATCATGTTATTTTTAAGCTAAATTTCTCTCTCATATATATATATCTTGGTGGAATGACACACAGCCGTTCAGTCCTAGTTAAGAGCTCCACATCCCCTCCTCACTGCCACGGCAACAGTAACGAGAGCTTTACATAAGTCTCTACTTTTTTTTTTTTTTATTGGGCTGTTACTCTCATAGACTTGCATAACTTCAGGAGGCCTACACCAGGGCTGTATTTCTTTTGTTTGGATTTCGTCCCAAATTTCAAACATTAAAAATGGCTTGGCTCAGATCCAGTTTCTGGGTTCTGTGGGATAGCCTTGAGACTCGGTGGCAGAGAAACCAAACCGGAGTTTTCTTTCAAACATGCGTCCTGCTGAGCGAAAAAAAAAAACACTTTTCATAAAGGGATGTGAACCGACTTTGTTTACAAAACCCTCAAGACTGTCTTAACCTTTGCTGTCCTTGCTTCACGCACAGTGCTTTAGATCTTCGGATCCTGCACACATTTTAATTTACACATTTATGAATAGCTAGTTGTTTTGAAGTAGTTGTGATGTTTCCTGAAGGACAAAATGAGATCTCTTTGATTTTGCATAGACAGCAAATAGATAGAACTGTAGGTCTCCAGTGTTTCTTTCCTTGCTGTGACATCACTGACGTCTCATTTATGTCAATGGCTTTTCTTTGTAATTCCAATTTTACATCAGAATTTTGAATTTAAATTGTGCAATTAAATTGTGTTCTTACAATTCTTAGGAAAAAAATGTCAGAACTTTGAGATATAAATTTGAGTTTAAATTTACGTCTCACAGTACTGTTTTTCTTACGGCCACAAAATAAAAAAAACTTTTCATCTGATCATCTCAACTATTCTCACAATTCTGAGAAAAAACTGGAACTGTAAGATACTGTATAAATCCAGTATAAATAAGATTTTTGCGCAATTGCAAAAAGTTTTTAATGGCACAACTCAAACTATTTTCCCAATCTTAAAAAAAGGTCAATGTTGCAAGACGTAAACTTGAAATTCTGAGGAAAAAAGTCAGAACTGACTTCTGAATTTCTTGCAATTTCAAGTTTACATTGAATTACAGATTTCTGAGTTTAAATCTCACAGTTGTTATTTTCCAATTCCGACTTTTTCTCTCTTGAGAGATTTAACATCTTGAGAAGAATTAAGAAATAATGACAAGATGAAAACTTGAAAACAATATTCTGAAACTTTTCCCACAGTTCTGAATTTAAATTCGAATTTTGAGTTTGCATCTCGCAATTCAGAATTGTTCTCCCCATAATTATAATTTTAAATCTTCAGTTCAGTTTTTTTTTTACTTGCCGCAAAATAAAAAAATAAATATCTTACGATTTCTGTATTGGTGACTTATCTGACAATTTTAGCTGTTCTTGCAATTCTGAGAAAAAAAATGGAATTGTGAGATAAAAACTCAAATTTATATTTGTAGATTTTTGTGATAAAAAAAGTCACATTTAGCCTACCTATTTTTTTCAATAATTTTTAATAAATAATAAAAACATTTCCATGTGCATGTGTTAAACATTTGTGTTTGCGCATGCTCTCACATGAAGTGTATTTACTCAGAGTCTATAAATTGGCCTGTACACATATGCTAGCAAATGTGTAAAAACATACCCTTTGGCCTTTATGTATTGGAATATGCACATATGTAAATGAGTAACAGCAGAGGAGGCGTTTTTTAGTGAACTTAACGATTTCGGGCACAACTCATATAAACTAGTTTTTATGTGTTTTTTGGTTCCCGTCTTCACTTTTACTTTCACTTTATGGACAAGAACATAATTTTAGAAGAAAGTCTGATTCCAGAATGATTTGCGTCAGGAAGTGATTTGAATAAGACAAAGCGGTACGGGGGGAGGTGTTAGGACAGCGTGAGACTGAAACGCACGCGGAGAGACGTGACAGACGTGTCTGAGAGGTTCTGTCTCTGCTCATGCGATTGCTGTGTCTAGGGACAGCCCTGCGAGGGGTTATGCACTTTCTCCAAATACACGTGACATGTTGCCCCTGTCTCAGTCATTCCTCCCCCTGCTCTCTCCTTCTTCTTACCCTGGCGGTCTCTCAGAGTTTCTTATCTTATTCTCTCTGTCTTTCCTCTGACTGAAATCAGCGCACACATGCATATAAACACACACACACGCTACGCTAGCACCAGCACGCTAGCGTCACTGCTGCCTAACTACATCAGAGGCTCGAGTGAAACCAGGGAATGTTAAACTTGTACAGCTTGGAAGAAATTAGTTCACTTAATGTATACCACATGTGCTTTACCAACGGGAGACGCCTGGCTTTGTTTTGCCAGTCTTTAAAATAGTGTAGATTATAAAGATTTACAGCGTTCCACAATCTAAGAAAATCCTTTTTGTCAATATTTCTTCTATGACAAATCGTTTGCTAAATTGCTCTGTAAAAATGGAGGATGCGGGGCAAAAAATGGCCGGGAATCATGACTGTAAACTGCAGAGGCACATTCAGTGTAAACATCCAATATATTGATCCGACGAGCAATAAAAGATCAGCATCTCCATCAGATGGACTCCAGGGAAAAACCGAAGACACTGTACATTATTCCGCTTACACGGCTATTTACCTCACATCTAAATTATTAAACAAACAAATATTTTATTAGTGCATTTTTTACAAATTTTACTTTTGTTTTTAAGACACATGATGTACAAATAACACAAACAATGATTGTTTTAATCATTCGTAAATATAATGTCAAACATGTTATTAAACACACACACACACACACACACACACATATATATATATAAACACACACACATTTCTAAAGAAAAAAAAAAGTTAATAAACCGGTATTATTTTTCTTTACAACCCTTTTTGGAATGCATTACTCAACGCAGAACGCAAGAACAAGAGTCCACCGAGTGTTTTTTTGTTTTTAAGCCCTGATATATATCATTTACATTTAATAGATTACTAAGCATTTTTGTGGCTACATACAGTGTATACATATATTTTGTATTTTATATAAATACATATACATTTACAAGATTATTATCCATTTTTATATTTAATTCTTATACATAGGCATATATATATATATATATATATATATATGTTTCTCTTTATGTACATGTACACACATTTACATTTATGAGATTATTAGCTATTTTTGTATTTTATTCTTACACATATGCATATACTATTTTTGTATTATGTATATATACAGTATATATATATATATATATACATATATATATTTCTCTGTGTGTGCATGTATGTTTTTATATATACATATATATATATATATATATATATATATATACATTTACATTTATGAGATTAGGCATTTTGAAATATCATTCTTATTACTGCTGCCAAACGATTAACCATGATTAACCGCATCCGAAATAAAAGTTTTTCTTTACGTATATTGGTTTTTTCTGTTTATTTACAGGTAAATGCATTTATATATTTATTTTCTTATATTTGATATTTATTATTGTATCTAATTATTTTTAATATGTAAACATATATTTTCATTAAATATATACATGCATGTGTTTGTATTTATATATACTTAATAAATATACACAGTGCATATGCATACATAACACATATTATTATATGTAAAGAAAAACTTATTTTGGATGCAATTAATCACAATCACTAATCACTAATCACACATATTTAAGTATTTTTATATATATATACACACACACACAAAGACACACACATATAAATATATATCATATAAAATAAGTAAAATATTATTCTATTGTTTCAGAATATATGTGCACAAATATTTAGTTACATGAATAACGTGTGTGTGTGTGATGTGTTCTGAGGTAAAGTAGTTCCTCATACATTTGTCTGTCAGCTAGAGTGTTTATTTTGGACCCTGTTTGTACATTTTCAGATTACTGACCCAGCTCTTGCCAAAACACTAACCAAACTAGGTCATGCTGACCCAGGAGTTGCAGATAGAGCATAAAAGGGAACTGAAGGTGAGTTGGGATGAAAGCTGTTTCTGGGGTCTGATCTCACTGCCCAAGGTGAGGACAAACTTCTTCTTTGCTTTCCTAATTTTATCTTCACCCTGCCACTTCATTACATTAACCCTTCCATTAAAGTCCCCATTCCCCAGTCAACAGGCGAAACTTGCCGTGCTAGTGGTTTTACTCTACCAATTAGGCATCCACAGACCAAGCAGGAATGTTTAAGCCCACAGTTAATCATAGAGGACTTCAGCCGTTAACAAAGCTTTGGTTTTCCATCCTTATAAAGTTCAGGATGTGCTTAAGTTTGTTGTGCAAGAGTCTGTATATCCTATTGAGGTTTGGTGTCGGGAGGATGATGACCCGGTTGGTTTTTGATGGACTGTGGTTCAGTCTGGCCCTAGTCAAGCCTCATTTCTGAAGAAACACTGCAGCAGGAGAATGTGAGAATCAGTCATCTGGGATTAGGACACATCTATTTTCAGAGTAAGAAAGACACATTCGAGCCAGTAGAAGCTTTGGTGGGCTGAATTAATTGCACCACAAAAATGTAAAAGTTTTAAAGCAACGATTTAATTCTCAAATAAATAAAAAATGTAAAAACTACAATACACTATTAATTAATGAATGAATGAATGACGGATTTATATAGTGCTTTTACTGTGTATGGCCATACACCCAAAGCGCTTTTACAATCATTAGGGGGGTCTCTCCTCAAACACCACCAGTGTGCAGCATCCACTTGGATGATGCGACAGCTGCCACAGGACAACGGCGCCAGTGCGCTCACAACACACCAGCTACAGGTGGAGAGGAGAGAGAGATACAGCCAATCAATGGATGGGGATTATTGGGAGGCCATGATAGA
>JAUCMT010000051.1:11200373-11215536 GCA_032357475.1 Enteromius thamalakanensis
TACTATGTAGCAATCTTTACTTACACTGTGGTTACATACTAGATACACATCTAGTTACTATGTAAGTACACAGGTATCAGGGACACTTAATATAAAGTGGGACCCAATTTGGTCCGATATATATATATATAATTCTGAAAGTAAATACAAAAGGTAAATATAACAAATACTATACTGTAAATTAATTAAAATTAAACATCTACTGTATATAATACATGTATGCATATTTCTAATTTAATTAATATAAAATGTCATACTGGCTACTAGAGTGCAATACTAAAATATTGCATCTTTAGCACAAGGAAGGCTCCTAAGGACAGAACAGAGATAAGCTGGTAAAGTGATAAAAAGAGTAATTGTTTAGTTGAACAATTGAACAAAATGTTTCCATGTTTCTGCTCTCGCTTATAGCTCAAGATTGATGTCTCTAAACTGCTTTACACAGAATGTATGTGATGCCTCAAAATTAAAAGGAAAACCAGACCCTCTGATTTCTTTTATTCATCAGGGCCAGCGAGGAAAGAGGCTGTTGTTCAGAATGAAAACAAAGACCACTTCAAGGAGGTTTTGCCCAAGACTTTCAAAAATGAACACAGGCATTGATGGTGTCCACAGCATAGCAGAATTATTTAAATAAAATGAGAAGTGTGTGGAGAGACTAGATCTAAAATTAAACACAGACATTGCTCACATCAAACAGCATTTTTTGTGCATGGTACTAATAGAATGTCCATTGTCTGTGAGCGGGAATTTAGTGATTGTGGTTTACATTGTAGATAGTTATGATTCACCTCTAAGCTTTATAAATTCCAAATAGGAAAAAAATACTTAAGGAATAAAGGCTGCTGTTGCTATCAGTCTTCCAGACCTGGAGGCACCCCATCACTAATATTCTATAATATAATATAACCTTTTCTAATTAAACACAATTAAACGTATTAGTATATTAATAGAAACTCCAAACCCTGAAGTGTTGGCTCAGTCAAGGGAGAAATCCAAAATGTGTAAGCTCTACTGTTGTGGCACCCCCACGAACAGGAGTAGAAAACATCGCTATACAGAATGTTTTTAAGCTTATTCCCTCCTATAAAGAATGGTATTGAGCAAACTCTTAACTCTGCAAAATGTCCTTGAGCTTGTTCTCTCCTATATTCTCTTGAGCGTATTCTTTTCTGTGCAGAATGTTCTCAGAATGTTCTTTCTCTCCAATAAAGAATGTTCTTGAGCATTGTTTAGCATATCCGACATGTTCTTAAGCATATTTGCTCCTCTACAGGAGTTTCTTGAGCATGTTCTTTTTTTATTTTTCATGATACATATCATTGCAAAGCAGCTTTACACCAAAGTAATGTTTACAGTATATGTAGTAGTAGCTTGTACATGAATGTATGGCATAGATGTGAGGTAAAGATCAATTAATGACGTAATCGAACAGATAAGGAACATTATAAATTAGTAGCAGAGTTTAGTGTGTGCTGTTTCAGGGTTGGCAACATCTGAAGTCCTCTGTAATGATGGCATCATCTCTTCTTAAGTGTTCTGGATCCAGACTGGAGCTTGTGAAATCCTAGTTACCACGGGATGACAATAGAAACAGAACAAATAGGAACAAAATGAGCATAGCTGCTGTTCAAACTAAGAAAATGAGGGTTTGTTGAACCAGAGCTAAAAGATTATTAATGAACATCTGATCAGATATAACTGCAGGAAAAGTTGAGATGCATTATTCGATTGCTTGGCTAAAAAGATGTGTCTTTAATCTAGATTTTAACAGAGACAGATTGTCTGAATACCGAACGTTATCAGGAAGGCTGTTCCAGAGTTTAGGAGCCAAATGTGAAAGCTCTACCTCCTTTAGTGGACTTTGCTAAACTTGGTTCTACCAACAGTCCAGAGTTTTGCCATCTTAGGCATCGTGATGAGATGTTAGAAGACTAGTTAGGTACGCAGGAGCTAAATCATTAAGTGCCTTGGTGGTAAGTAATATTTTATAGATGATGCGGAATCTAATAGGCAGCCAGGGAAATATGATCATATTTTCTTGTCCTGGTAAGGACTCTGGCAGCTGCATTTTGGACTATCTGTAGCTTGTTTATTGAAGATGCAGGACAACCACCTAATAGTGCATTGCAATAGTCCAGTCATGAGGTCATGAATGCATGAACTAGCTTTTCTGCATTAGAAACGGTTAACATGTTTCGTAGCTTATGTATCAAAAGTAAATTTTTGCGTAGCAATGCTATGAGAGGCTCTTGAGCAAGTTCTTTCCATATATAATGATCTTGAACTTGTTCTCTCCTGTGCTAAATGTGTGAAGGATGCTCTTGAAAATGTTCTTTCCAATACAGAACACTCTTGGCCAAGCTTATTCCTATGCAGAAGTTTTTTTGCACATTTACTATATTGAAAAACTTTTTGGTTACTGAAAATAGGCCTATACGTCCGGAAAGAGTCTTTATCTTACATGATCCATCCATGTGAAAAAAATTATCTTTAAAGATGATTAAAAAGCATACACCTTAAATAATCACGCCAGCAACAATCGAAGAGAATACTAATTTTATTAAACACCCAACAAACAAGCCTATTCAGACAAAACCGTGCCACTTCGATCGCTTTGTTCTACAAACAGTTAAAAAGGAGGAGCGATCATGTCAGTTTGTTTGGAGAACCGTTATTCTCAATTTGATGCACAGAGTCCTCGTGACAGCAGCGCATCTCGCGCGGAGTGCCAATGTGGGTGTTTCATGACGCGCGCGCGTCAATTACAGGTGTCCATTAACCACCGCGCGCATCACGACCTCGAGGAATGACGCGGAACTCGAAACGCTTTCTGTTTATCCAGGTAAACATGACTGAAGACACGAAAGAACACACTCCTCTATGAACAGGTCTGCTGTTAACATTCTGTGCCACTGACAACTACCGCAACTTTATTTGGATTGAGTCACGTCCAGTCCATTGAAACGGAGTCACGCGTCTGAAAATGAACTCATCGTGACTGCAAGGCGCTTATCATGTAAGTACGATCTTAGATGTATTTGTAGTTGTTTCTAATTACGAACATGTAATCCATAGGTGGATAAACATAAAACGAAAAGGCAAATGTAGTATACGCTTAATTAAAGCTCAGTTGTCATGCAGACAGATTTTCGTGTCATTGATTTGTTTTTATTTTTCCCTCTACTGTTTGTAAAATATAATACTGTGTTCATCTGTCATTTCCAATTGCGCACATTTTTCAACAAATATCATCCACCTGAGAGACTGCACATTACTGCATGTATATTAAACGACGGGTATAACTGGATTGTTTATTTATAGATTAGTTTATTTGGAGATGTAAGCTTACCAAAGATTAAATACGCGGGTTCAATGCTGTAAATACATTTACACCACAGTCCTCTTATTTTTTTGTTAAATGTATTTTGTTATTTCATAAAGCATTGCATAATTTTAATCAATCTTATATTTATTTATTCATTTAATGTAGCCTATTTTTAAGACCATGCAATATTATGCAGTGCATTATTCGTTTAAATCAATGACATTGATCATAGGGGACATTATTGAGGTTAGGCAAAGTCACATTTCTTTTTTGGTTAAGTGAGAGGCGATGACAGCCTTCTCCTCATTCATGTAAAAAAAGGGCAGTGTTTAATACTCTGACCATTTCTCTAAACTGCATGCCTACCAAGGTAGTTAGCCTTGTCAAACAAAACTCACACTAAATCAGAAATTGGGGGCTTCACATATTTTAGGAATCAATCAATATTTATTTACCGATACTTTTCTCTAGTGTAATGCAGCTGCGATAGTTCTTTTAGGTAATCTATAGGTTATGTCCTCCATAGATGACATAACTAAATCAATTTTAAGGCAGTATGTTGATGTAGTCAGAAATGGATGACCACTTGCAGTAGGAACACAAAAAAGAAAATGCCCAGGACAAAGATTTAATTTATTTTTTCTCAAGGTCACCAAGATCTTATTTGTATACAGCAGGTCATTTGACTAGATCAGAGCTGGTTATGTAAATTGTCTTAATCTTATTGATAAAATGGCATTTTGTTTGTCGGCAGTTGAGAGCTGTACGAAGAAGTGTCATATTGCAAGTCATTTATGTCCAAGCATCTCAAAATACATTAGTCAATGAATATTCATGCTTTTAACTAACAATATTTGTGGAAAACTATGTGTACTCCCACTCTCTCAATGTACGAAATTGATACCTACCCCCTAAAGTCATTTTGCGAGTTGTGCTTGAACAGCTGAGGTTAATTATGAAATGGGTCATTGTGTGTGAAATATTAAAGGTCTGTGTTTTGAAAATATGACAAGTTCATAACTTATGACGGTTGCCCCCTTCTATGTTCTTTCCTTTGTTGAGCAGCGTGACTGCAGATGTCCTCTGGAGATCTGAAGAGCCCTGATCTGCTCAGCGGAGGATCACAACACAGGAGGAGACCCAGGCACTGTGAGACTTTAGCATTCCCTCATTGCACCAGCTGTCAGGAAAAGAGCATCTGCAGATATTCAATTTATCTTGTAAAAAGGGCCCTTGAAAGACCATCGGAAAGTGCCTCTTCAGTTTCCCTTTGGCAATCTTGCATTTTCATGGAAGACGGTTCAAACTGACCTCTGGTTAACTTTGAGAAAATGAACTCGGCAAACACTTGGATAGACTCTTAATGGTTTTAAACTTCAGCATTTGTAGAAATATGGTAGCTATGAGACTTGGTGAGTGAACTCTACAACACAATCAGACTTTAAATCTTCCCACTGGATCCTGGAGGGCCCAAACCTCATCAAGGTGGTCATCATGGTGATGTCGCAGGGCACCTATACGTTTCTGGCGTGCTTTGCCGGCTTCTGGCTGATCTGGGCTCTCATTGTCATGCTTTGCTGCTTTTGCAGCTTCGCCCAGCGTAAGCTGAAGCGCAGACGTGAAGAGAGGCTGAGGGAACAGTGCCTGCGGGCTCTGGAGATGGAGCCTCTGGAGTGCACGGGAGGGGGATTTCCTCCCAGGGAGCCCCCTCAGTTCTGCCCACCCATTCAAATGATGTCTCCACAGCTGCCTGTAACACATACTCTCCCTCAGGCAAACTGGACTGTCCCTGAAGGTAGGATGTTTAAACAAGTTTAATCATCCAGTGCGTTTTTGTCTGCAGTAAGAGACATGGGGACTGTTAAAATTGTGAATTACATTCGTACAACCATATTTTCAAAAGGATGTGGTTGAGAAGAATCTTCAGCTTCTGGTTCCTGGTTAGTTGTAAATATTCTTTCACATGAATGTGTCCTTAGCCAATTATAATTTTGTTCCTACGTCCTAAATCCTTCTAATATGCAATTTCTCATAGTAATGAATCTGTGAGAATACATTTGTAATCATGTTGACCTGTATAGGTTTTTATGTTTGTTTTTTTTTACTCTTTTCCATACTTGAGATTTTAGGCTACATCCCTTAAACTGTTTTGACTTAATCAGACATAACCCGATTAATAAAGCTATAGACTTTAACGATGCTATATAGGCTAGATGTACATAGAAGTACATAATGCCTTTACAACATTATATCCTAAAAAATTAACTTGGTGATCTTCCCAATCCAATTTAGAATCATCTTTTATAGACCAAAATCCAATAACTAAACCCAGGATGTTACACCTTTATTACCATGTATTAATACATTAAGCCTGTTTTGTTTCAAGCAACAACAACAACAACAGTCCATCTTGAGCTGTACCACTCAAAACACCTCACACACTGAGGGCAGGCTGAGCTGCATTCTTTCATGTATGATATGGTAACAGTGAGTCTTGTGTGGGTGTTGTGTAGGCAGACGAGCACAGCACTGAGCTAGCAACATTAGAGCCGGCTAATCATGTGCTTTGGCAGACAGGCAGACTGCCAGAGTTGGTGGATCCCTGGCCATGGGTGAAGAATGTCCCTTTAAACCTGTGCCAAACACACAGGATGGATGACCACACATTAAAACAAGGTCTGAGTAATAAGTCAGCTCACAAAAGAGCAAGAGAAAGAATTGTGCTCTTTAAAGAGACTTTGTATCACTTTACAACAACAGGCTCACTATGTCCCCTGTGGTCCCCATGGGCACCATATGAGAATATTTGTTATAATCTAAAGTAATATAAAGTAAAATAATCTGTTTGTGCTTTAAACACCTAAAACACTAGGTATGAAACCCTTACTGAATTTGTAGAAGACAAAAAATAAATAAATATGGGCTCTTATACACTAAGGAACTGAGGATCACACATACTTTCAAGTCGTTCTGAACACAACAAACTCACATACTGTAGACATTTGCCTTGTTGCTAGGAGACACATGACAAATGAAAACAATGTGTGTTCTAAAATCAGCTCAAATGTTTTGATATCCTCTGAATTCAAGGAATCATGGTCTGAAGCTAAAAAAGACTGTGCACGTAATATAATTTTTATGTGAAATCTGTCAAAATTTGACTAAATTGACCAAAATGTGCAGACTGACTTTGACTTTTCCGTCACCTTGCCATCATGAATGCATTATGTGATTTTTCTTTTGTAAGCTGTGTACGTCTTTTAGAAAACAAAAAGGGGGTTTCTATCTACTGAAGTCAACGGAATGCAAAAACCTTGAAGCTCAATATCTCAAATCTGCTTAGAATGAAGATAGAACCTTGTAATTCCAAGGTGGCATTTTGGAAGCTAGCATTAACGCACCACAACTCCAAATTTGGGCAAAAACGTATTCCACCTGTTAGTTTGGCAATACCCTTGAAACCACCTCAGATTCCCTACTAGCAGTATAGCAATGTGCTATCTATCCAGAACACCCTATAAATCCTCCTTGCAACCACCAAAATTCGTTAGTCACTAAGAACCTTTTTGTGCATTTGAGCATGGAGTTTTGCATGGGCAAGCACAATTTGATTGAATGCCAAAATTTTTTTTTTTTGCAAGTTGGGTTTGCTGTGCAGTTTAAGACGAGCCTATAAGCTAAGTGCTTCCACATGGCACTGCTAGCCCCTAGGACTTTTTTGGTTGGCTTTCATCTTCCATTCTGGTGAAAGCACAGATGATAAAACACTGCCTGGTCGCAACCAAACACATTCTTATCTCTGACCTTATTATGCTTGTTTATCAGTTTCCTCCACAGGAGAAAATCTATCCAAGCTTTCATCTATGAGTGAGAGGTGACCTTGGAAGTAATGATAAAAGCTTCAGTTCTTTCACCCTCTCCAGATAAAATGTATAGAGTCCTCATTTATGTTGTCTAGAGTTTTTTTTATCTGATAAGTTGAGTGATTGCATAAATTTAATGATGTCTGGGCTGACTTGGAAAACGAAAGGGACACAATATCTTGGGTCGCCGTGATTTTGTCAAGTAAGACATCTTTTGTTGATCCTGGTTCAACATTACTGTCCGGAAAACATAGACTTATCCCAATCCCTAGCCCTATCCAAAACGTATGCCTAAAATCAGTGAGAAATGATAGCTGATTAACAATGGGGTAGAAGCACCTAACCCTGATCCCAAGCTTAAAACTTAGAAGATACTTCCTGAAAAATTATTCCTCAATTCTGATTGGATGATTGGAATGTTGTTCCAGGAACATCTTGTACTTGGTGAAATCACCCTCACCAATAACCTAGGGTCAGAGCCAACAGTTCTAATAGGCTTCAATGTAAAGGACCTTGCCACTTGTACATTTTGTGTTGCTTGCAGTGCTTGCAGTTGCTTACTTTTCTTTTGTGAACTGTTTGTTTTTCTCAGCAGACACAGATGTCTTTGGAAAACCTCCTTGCTATGAAGAGGCCGTGTTGATGGAGGACCCACCGCCGCCTTACAGTGAGGTTCTGGCGGACCCCAGGGGAGGAACTTACACCAAACCTTCATCCAGGTCCTCCAGAGAGCACCAGGAGACTGAAACCAGCAAGATGCCACCCATGACAGTGTTTCCAGAACGTGGCTACTCCTCCCTAATACGCCTACCTTCTGTCAGACGATGGGACTCACTGGGACACCTCCTGTCCACTATTGACCTTAACCACAACAACCTGCCAGTTGAGCCTCAAGCCTCTGCCATCACCACCATGCCTCGTGAGGGCCGGACTCACACAGACTTGGGCTTGCGGGGACTCCATGGTCTAGATCAACACTATGGCTTGCCCACAGCGTTTCCTCTTTTGGGTCGGAGCACAGCGGTATGAGGCCACAAAAATAGACCTCCGGACCATTTCCTGAGATGAATATACTCACCATGCCGAGTCATATAAGGTGTGAAGAGTCTACCAGAGGCATTCTGAACTCTGTCTTTTGGGGGCCGCATCAGTTGAGGATGATTCAGCTTTGTTCAGAGGGTTCATTTGCAGATCCATCATACTCGCTTTTCTCTCTCGTCCTCCTCCTTGCTCTCCGTGGCATCTCCGCCTGATGCAGAGCAGCAGTTATTATGTGAATGCTGTTGCCATGGCTCCCGAGAGCTGTCTGCAGCCCACCAACACCTTGCCCCTCACATCATCTCTTCTTCCTTTCTCATCTGCGGCTCACTGATATAATACAAATGACATTTCAAACCCTGTCTTTGTGACATGGGGTAAAATACAGAATTGCAACATGGTGAAATGACAGTGGTAGGTCTGTACTGTAGCTACACAATGCTGCTCAGCTGTACAAAAATGTTGTTTCATAAACTGGGAAACAATACCTGGCATCTCTTTCTGGATTTTCTGCCAGTTCTTTTCTCGAGAAGGAGCCTGAACTTTGGGGGTGGAAGGAAAAGCTTCAAAGTAGTCACAATTCCTCAAAAGGAACTTGGCTGAAAAACTGCAATTTTTAAAACATGTCTGTAGTGTCCATTGGAAAAAAACTTGTCTCTCACAGCTTAAAGGGGTCATGAACTGCCTTTTTTATTATTTTGCATTGTTCTCTGAAGTTCCTCAAGATTTTTACATAAAAAAAACATCATAATTTAGATGTTGGCTATTTTCTGTCAGGTTTTTTTGTCAGGTGTAGTGAGTGTAGATTCGTAAGTAAACACCCAGTGCTATGATAGGCTAGCAGTTGTGTATGTTTGACAGTACGTTCTTCATAGACAAATGCTGCTGTGATTTAGGTTAAAAATGTATAAATATACAGTACATAATAAATTACCTCAGATAAAGCAATAGTGACAACGTAATGAAAACAGTTACTCACACTTGTTTGGTGCGACATTACTGTCATAGTCGGCACAGCTTCGTCTTTTAGTTTCTGAAAATGCTGAAATATCCACATCCAATTGTGCTTTGTTTGTAAATGAATCCACAATAAAATGAAGTGAACAAAAGACCAAGTTCTTACTGACACGGTCTGGAACTTTGTTAAAACTAAAGTTCATCCACTCTTTTCTAATGTTAGGTTTAGGAGCACGGCCATGCAAATACTGTGTTTTTCCACAGATTGGCACTGCACAGCATCTTGTTTTCTTCTGAGCATCTTTATCATTTGGTTTCTGCATAGACCTGCATTTGCCTCATGTGGCACATTCCACAACCTTTTTGACAGACTGGCTTCTAAGCTGTTTTTAGAGTAACAAGAAAGTTTTGAGTTCTGAAACTTAAGTACAATGACTTCTTATATGTCAAAAGATCAAGGGTTTCTCAGTTCATGGCCCCTTTAATCCATTATACCATGCAGGCACATTGAGGAACTGCTTTTTTATTTAATGTCAATAGTACTATCCTTTTTTTTTTACTGAATTTCTTTATGAAGAATGATTTCTTTTTTTTTTTATATGAAATCCTCCTAAAGTGCTCGTCAGATTGAAGATAGGGCCTTGTTTGTAATGACCTGCGAATAGGATTTGTCAACATTTTCACGCATCACCATGTGGCCCACGTTATTCCCTGCTGTTGTTGCAGCCACATGTGGGATTTCTGGCATCTGTTTAACAAACTCCATTTATATACTGGTGCTTCTCAGAGTTAGACCAACCGAATCTTAGGCTGTTTTTCGTCATCAATGTAGTGATTGCTACATTGTGAAACTGCTTGATTTCATTTTTTCCTTTTATTGCCATCATTTCTATTATGTATGTTTCCATGCCCTTAAACGATTCTACCTCAATCCATCTAATGGCTGTCTTTGTCAGCTTCCCAGCATAAAACTCTGCTTTCATGCATGCGCTGGATGCTTTCAAAATGACATTTGATTAAAATAAGCTCCATTTTGGAAATGTGAAAAAGCAATTAGCAGCGTATGTGGGCACACATTCAGCACAATGCTTTTACTACATCATAGTGATGTCTTTGGTTCAATATTTTTAATTGCGGAGCCATTACTAGACCGCCCGAAAATAACAAAAGCATAAAGGAATCGTATGTTCCACAACCCACGCTATGAAGACGTGGTGCACGAGGCATTGTTCCTTGCTCCGTTTATAACCTGTCCTGACTAAACTACATCATGCATTGATTGATTTTCAAATTTTATACCTACAATAATGAAATAGTGTGTCCGTGTTGAATGCTGGAAATTTTAACAAGCAGAAAAATGAATTCTTCTGAAAAATTAAACGAATGTTTACCTTGAGTACAACTTCAAGGCCAAAGTACACCTGTGTAATAAAAGTGGATCAGTTAAGGTTAAATATTCCTATTTTTGCAAACCAAAATACAGTATTGTATTTAGACAATCAATTAAATTTACAGCACTTTACTGTCATTTCAAATATACAACTTAAAAAATCTAAGGGTAAGGTTTTATCTAAGGGTTTTTATGCTAATTTTGTGAGAAAAATAGCTGTTTAAAATGACTGCTTTTACACTCTATATTCAGTTATATCACAACAGAAGCTAAAGACAGAGATGTAAACGGCCTTCTCTCTGCCAGCAATGTGTTGCTAAGCGACCGTAGAAGAGCCGTGTGAATCTGTTTGCATAGATGAAGTGAGCAGTACCGTCACTGCTCTGGTACACAGCCTTCTCACATCCACTATGATAAGTGGAGTGTGGTTTGCGAATTAGCATATACGAGATGTATTATGTACCAAATGTACCCCGTTTGAGCCATTTTCAATGAACGCCGTCCTAAAGAGTCTCTGATCTATCAATCAAAAGGGGTTTTGTGTGTGAATA
This sequence comes from Enteromius thamalakanensis, assembly GCA_032357475.1. Classification (NCBI taxonomy): domain Eukaryota; kingdom Metazoa; phylum Chordata; class Actinopteri; order Cypriniformes; family Cyprinidae; genus Enteromius; species Enteromius thamalakanensis. Next base: position 11,211,501 of record JAUCMT010000051.1, read on the forward strand.
TCTTTTGATCTAGAAAAAAAAGAGTCTCAATTTAGACTTCCCATTTGACACTAAATTTACACTCCAAATTCTCCATAGTACACTTTCTTTCTCCGTCACATGAACTGTGAATTAGCAAACTGTGAAAGTGTTTCATGCAATGTTTATGTAGCATGCAAATTGTGCTTGTCTGTGCAGCCACGCTATAGTCTGAGCTGTACTATTTCATAGCTGCTATGTACAGTATTTCCATGCTCATTTGAGTAACTTTGGTCTATTTTCTAAAAATATACACTACACAAATAGGGCTAGTAAATGCCTAATATCTGATGAATAAAACTGAGGTACAAAGTCTGAAGTTATGACAGCGTTTCAATATTTCTGTGTCTGTGTTTCAGATAAAAACAACAAAAAAAAAACTACACAATTTTTTGAAGGATTTTAAAGTCTTTTATTAACATACATAAGCACATAGCATGTCACAAAAGATCTTGTGCTTGTTTCAAAAACAGCATGTGAGAAGCGGACGGAAAAAGGAAGAGATAGAAAAAAAAGAATTAAAAAAGAACTTTCAGGAGTCGCTAAGCCTTGCTTCAGGGGCAAAGAAGAAATTACTGTAGTAGAACAGTAGTAGTAATAGTAATAATAGTAGTGGTAGTAGTAGTAGTCTCCTAGTAGTCTGAGGGAGAAAGAGAGTAATAATCACTACTAAGGAGGTAGGAGGGTGAACAGGAATACATGGAAGTTATTTCAAAAGGGGCTAAGTTACTGTTAAAGATGCGGGTTACTTCCTATTAGGTATCATACTGAGCGACCGTTTTCCTCTCTCAACAATGAAACATAAGAAACCCAATCGAAACTTACGCCAACCCCTGTTTTTCATGGGTGGTGAATCAATGTTAGTGATTGTAGCACATTTTACATGAGCACAAAATTAGAGCTATTTACAGAACAATACTATTGGTTTAGTCTTATTGCTTGCTTTTCCACTCCAAAAATCCTTTGTAAAACCAAGATGTTATGATGCCGCTTTACAACTTGACTAAAAGTATGAGGAAGACAGTGGTCAGTCAAGGCCGGGACAGTGGGTGGTGATAACTTAGCAGTTAAAGATGTGGGCTGGTACAACAAATATTACAGGCTGAGTCAGTGTTGAATAAGTGAGATAATCTCTTACCGTTCTGCCCTTGAGCAAGGCGACGTGTCCCTGCATTTGTCTTTGTGTAAAAGTCAAATCCAAATTTTGTAGTATTTTTAGGGTCATAAAAATGCCTTTACAAATTCCTGGACTTGCTAAGGTCAATTCCTGGGTTAACTTGCAACAACTTAAAAAGAATCTTATAAGGGTCATATTAATATTATATTTACCGTGGCTTGAAATCTGAGATTATAAGGAGTTACTTTCCCTTGGAGCATTAAACTAATTTAAAAGGTTCAAAAGTACATCCACAGAAAAAGAAAAAAGGTCGAAACCATACTCTATGCAAGTAAATTAACGCAAATGCTTTGATTTCACTCGTAGCAGCTTGCTAAAATATGTTAGAAGTTTGGAATGAACGCCAAGCAGAGCCCTCTCAGCACTGCCATATGGAGTGCTATAGCTAGCATTAGCATAAACCGACTTTTGTAAGACAAATATTACCATAAAACAGTCAGAATCATGTTTGTGGCTAGACATTAAAATAATAATGTTTTGAAGGTAAATATTTTGGCTTCGTAAATTGGTAATTCACCTTATTTACCCTCATATTGTTCCAAAAACTGTATGACTTACTTTATTTTGCACAAGAGAATGACACATTTTTTTTATTTTAAACTACTGATCTTTAAACACCGCAGTAAGGTTGCATGTCAATATGTACAGCGGGACTACACACTCGTATTCACGTCAGCATTTGCGCACTTACGTAGAGTATGTTTTAGGCCTGAGCTTTTCCAGTAATAATACAAATACGCACACTACCGAATATATAACTAAAACAATTCCCATTGGAGTCCACTACGACTGTTATTGCCTAAATTCTCAACAAATCAAAGCTCTATTGCAGTTTTTCCAAGAAAAAAAAGTCAGTTTCAGCCATTGTTTATACACATTGTCTCATATGTAGTCAAAATATACATATGCCACCTGGCGCTAAAGTCCTAAAAGGCCGTTACACCAACACGTCATACTCAAAATAATTGGCACAACACAAAATTGTTTCGTAATCACATAAACCCCCTTCATTTTCCGTTTGCTAAATACATTTGACTCAACTGAAGCTAAAATTGTGTTCTGACACGCCTTTGCTTCAAAGAAGGTGAGGGTTCGATCGTCCCTCACCAATTGAGTAATCAAAGCAAAGGCCCCCGTGGGCATAACACTCAAACACATGTGATTCAACTAAACAACTAAGATTGTAGGGAACTTGATTGAACCACTGAGCAGACCTAAGCTCAGTGTTGATAAAAGAGAACTAGAACAGAACGGTCTAATCTGCTACTACACACACCTGTCAGGCACAGGGATCGATACAACACAGGTGAGCGCTAGAGACACACTGTGCTATACTCTGCATAGAAAAAAAAAAGATCGAAATAAATAATAAACACACTCACACACACATACACGAACCGAGAGCGCTCATACCCACTGGCATCTTTAACAATAACCCGAGTCCTTTTCTTCTGTGGCTAATGTTGTTTTTGTCGTTTTTATTTATCTAAAACATTTTGATGCAAGACTTCTGTAACTGTTGTAAAATAAGTTTTCATAGAGGTGTTGCCTCTTTTTCCCTCAGTCGCTCCTAATCATCATCTTCCATCACGGGGTCTGTATCCCAGCACGTAATGTCGATTTCTGTGGCAGACAATAAGACAAACATGTTATGTTAGGATATTTTCTGAAGCAATGAAGTGATGTAATAAGAAGTAATTATTTGCTTGTTTTTCTTTTTCTTTATTCATATACCTGAGGACATACATCTGCAAGAAACTCTCAAGTGGAAAGTTCATTCTTTTTGAGGGTGTTTTATTTATCCATGTCACGTGAGTTTTTGGTGAATATCTCAGCCACCTGTTTGTAAGGGTTATTTTAATATTACAGATATACTAAAATAGTTTTTAATAATTGTTTTGAATTAGTTAATTATGTTTTCGTTTTCAATTGACTTTAAAAAATGTTTTCATTTTTATTAGTTGTTATAGTTTTTTTAATGTCTATATATATATATTTATATATATATATATTAGTTTTGTTTTAGTACATCACGTTTAGCTAAATTATTGTTTTTTCTTGGAAACAAGCTGAAATTCCTTTTAATAAATACATTTTTCCCCCTTTTGTTTGAAAGATATTATTCACATATATATATATATATATATACAAACTGCATTAAGGTGATCTATTCTTTTAAGGACCCATAAAGTCAAAATTTAGCTTTTGTTGCTTTTCATTAATGTCTGTCATCCAGCAATGCTAGTTTATTATTATTTATATACTACTATTTTATTCATATTTTGAATGATCATTATTTTTTTAGATTTCATATTAATCTGAATAACTGAATAATAATTATGTTTCTTCTAAATATTTAATTTTATTTTTTAAAATGTATTAAATTTTTAGTTTATGTATTATCCAGTTAATATTTTAGTTTTGCAACTTTTTTAAGTTGCTGAGGCAAAATGAATTATTTTGGTTTTATTTAATCTTTCTTTATGTAAATAAGTTTTAAATAATATTCCTGCTATCTAACGTACTGTTCTCCAAAAACTGAAGCTATAAATTCAGGGGCCATTCACACAGCACACATTCTAGAGTTAACAACAGATAAATGGAAAAGAAAACTGAAGATGTGTTTATAGGAATAATAACTCTCATATAACATAGCTAATATATACAATAAATATACTTTTTTTCTTTTTTTTTTTAAAGGACATTTATCTACTTTTTGTTTTTGTTTAGTTATACCTGGGGCCTGTACCATGATGGTGGCTACACAAACTCAGAGTTACAGGATTAGTTTTGGGTTGACAAATCCAAACCGATGCAATCAGGCATTATTGGTACCATGAT
>JAUCMT010000051.1:11215636-11239338 GCA_032357475.1 Enteromius thamalakanensis
TAAAATCTCTACATGTCACCGCTAAGAGCGCATGGCACTGGCAGCTGCCACTTCACATGTCGAGTCAGGAAATTTATTTTTGTGACACGGACTCAGAAAACACTAAATAATTTAAATATCATCTTACTATTTTCCTCGGACATATTACTGGCAGTTAGGCTACTTTTGCTGATGCTGTAACAAGCTTTAGTCTATTGCATGTATTTGAAGGCACTGCACGCTCTCTGTAGTTATTTTGGTGAAAGTACTGTAGTAATTTGACAAGAACCCAATGTCATTAAAAACATGGCAAAGCTTCTAACCGTAAACATGACAATTTATGGTTTTACAGCTAGTGCTTACATTTAAGTTCGGGGACCAGTTCTCACTATTAACTACAATTATGCCTCAGAAATCTCCTACTTTGCTGCTTATCAGTTAGCTAAGATTAAGGGATCTAAAATGCAGAATAAGGCATTATTATGTGCTTTAAAAACAGTCAGTGAACATACTAATAATATGCATGCTAATAAGCAACTAGTTATTAGTGAAAACAGGTCCCTAAGCTAAAGTGTTATTAAGTGCTATTGTTCCTGTAAAATCATTAATTATGTAATCTCTTTAAAGTGTAAAGAAGCTTTCAGGTATTATAATTTTTGGATTCAGCAAAATATAACAAAGTCAGTATATATTTTTATTATAAATATTCAGTGTTTAAACATGTCTGCAATGACACTCTGTCACAGAGTCCATGTCCCAATAGCATAAGCATGCAAAAAAAAAAAAAAAAAGAGAAAAAAATATTTTTGTAACCTGGTGATATTACAACAGTTTATACATTAACATTAAATAGGGATTAGCGTTCTGTTTGGCTGCCTTTCAAGTACAGAAATTAAATGAAAGAAAAATATGACCAACAGATTAATAAAGAATGATCATACATTTGTTTTACACAAGCAATTAATTACTGTTCATTATAGCAAAATGAGTGAAAATTATGAAAATATAATTTGTCATCTGTAAACCTGTGAAATACATTGCATTAAGAGAGGTCAGTCTAAAAGGAGGAGTGAAAAGCAAATTAAGTTATCTATTTTCATACAACAGGTGGCTCTACATCAGTTTCTTTGTAAACATATCAATGATGTCTATAAATGATGTCACAAATAGTAACTACCTACAATATATGACTACATGTTAAGAAAACGCACTTTGAAAATGAGAGAAAAAAGGAAATTTGCATTGGGACCCAAAATATGCATACTATTTGCACAATACAGTACATATTTTAAAACGAGTAGCTATGAAAAATAGGTGGCCAAACGGTGGCCTTTTCTTAAATAGCAAACTTCAACAAATACAGACAAAGAGAAGAAAAATAAAAATCACACTGCTTAAGAACAGTGAAGACGAACTGAGATAAAGGAGTAAAACAGACAAAGGAGTAAAACAGATAAATAATAAAAGAATATGACCTACACCCACAAAATGACACTGCTTTCATAATAAAATAAAAACAAATTAGGATTTATAAACAAAGCATTTCTGTCTGAGAAAAAAAATACAGTAGCTGACCAATTCTTTTGCAATGATGTCACAATATGTTTGAAACCTGGATCCAACAGTAACCAAACCCAGATTCTGTGTCCTTGTTGTTCTTAAATACCTGTATTTTTCAAAAAAAGAAATTAAATGCTCCATGAGTCATTCGAGTCACGTGTCCTTTATTGGCTGGACATTTGATGCTCCATTAACTACAGCATATGTTTCCACTTAAAAGTACTAAAATATAGAATAATCAAGTTCAAGGCACGTTATCTTTGGTAGAACCATGGCCACCTGCATCAGTTCAAAGTTTAGTAGTGTTTTAAAAGCAAGTACTTAGCAGATAGCAACGCATCTGCAGACCTGTCTCTTTGATCATACGCAACACAAACGTGTCCATGGTGAAGGCAGAGCAGAAAGGAGCGATAAAGTACACAAGCGTTAGTAACGCTTCCATGTCTGCATGCTAACAGCTTGATGGCTTGAAAAGGAGGGAACTAGACAGTACTTTGAGAGAGGAAACTGTGTCTGACTCTTTCATGTCATCAGTAGGTACACACTGGGAGTAGAGGTCACTGTTTGGTTGAGGTTCTAGATCTGGATCCAGAGTTGCACCATCTGGTTCTTTCTTAACTGTCACTGCAATTGCGCTGGTCTTGTCTTCCCCTTGTTTCAAGTGATAAACACAAGCTAGAGTGTCCGGAGAAGCAGCAATACTGGAGAGATTTTCAGGGGGGGTATCTAATTTGGGCACTATGGTGAAACAAGTGGCCTCAGGAAGAGTCAAAGCCACACTGGTCCTGTCCTGAACTAAAGCTCTGGCCCTGCTGGGAGAGCTAAGATCAGCTGGCTCATCTTGGTTCAAAGGCACCAGAAGGGACGTGCCATTCCACTTCAAAGATACTCCAAGATCCTCAGCTTCCATATTTGGCCTTTTGGTCATTAACTGCTCATCCAGACTCTGTAATTCTGTGAGCTCTACGTCTCCAGCAGACCTCTTGGTGATTGCTCGCTTGCTCAGGTTCAGCGGGAGGGATTGGTCTTGATGAATACTTTTGTTGGGTTGGGAGGTCTTGCTGAGATCCTGAGCCAAAACTTCAGAAAGTCGCTTGGTGAAGGTGTTCATGTGTGTCGAGCCAAGACGAGTGCGCATCAGTTGACGAAGCTGCAGACTACAGCCGATGTCTAGCGGGAGGATCCTAAGAGGAGGTAGGGGAGCTCTAGTCATAGCAAGTCCTCCGTTCTGGGATAAGGCATCCGAGCTACACCCTGAACACTGGTGTTGGGGACTCTCAGGAGTCTCAGGCGTACTGACTTTGGGCTGATGCTCCATAATTGTCTGGTGGGGCATGGTAGAATCTTGAGGAGCCTCAGGAGTACTCACTCCATTAAGGCCCAGGCGGGCTCGGAAGAGGTCCAAAGGACACAGTCCTTTAGTGGGACTGAATCCGTCTAGAGAACCACCTGCCAGCAATTTGCAAGGAACTGACAGAAAGGAAGGAGCTTGAGATTCTACTGTCTCCATCTTCATATCTAACCCCAGCACAGGGTGGGGCATCGGTGCAGAGGATACAAGTGACAGACCTTGGCCGTGAGGATGGTTGGTAAGCTTCAGTTCCTGAAAAATAGTCAATGGCTGGACAATCTCTTGATGGGGTCTTGCTGGTTTCTCTAAGGGAGGTTTGGGGTGCAAGGGCGGCCTTCCTACTCTGCCTTTGGACAGAACCTTGGCATTGCGTTTTCCAGGTGGTCTTCCTCTTTTTCGTACGACAACAGCACCATCTGGTTGTGAGGCCTGAAAAAGTAGCACGGAAAAGAAACTTAGCACAAAACGTAGCAAAGCTTTCCTGACCTAAGATCTTATATGGTAGGTTGGTATTACACAAAATCTATTTATTAATTAGCTATTTTTATATATGTCTGTACATCAAATCTCACTGCACAAATATTTAAATAATTTGCTTTACAGCAGTGTGGAATAACGTATATCAGATGAACTGCACACGAACAAAGCAAAGTGTGATTCGTCACATAACATGAGTCAAGATGCTCTTCCTTTGTGGATTTATTTAAGGCTTTATTTTATTCAGAGTACTTGCATGCAACAAACCAAAAGCATCAGCATTTCTTCTTTCTACAGCTACAGAAAAGTAAAATCCTCACCTGGTTGGTAACTGCATTCTTTTTTGGACTGTTTGACACCCCTCTGCCCCGCACAGTCTTTTTGATGTTAGTGGGCGAGACATATGTAGCTCTAGGCTTGCCAAGTTCTGTGTTCTCTCCTCTTACATGTAGTTCATATGGGAGCATCAGCCTAGAACAACAGAGAAATTGAGCAATCCGTTAGTTGAGCAAAGCCCTTTGAAACAGCAGGAATGAACTGTTGTAATCAGATCCTCACACTCACCTTTCATAATGCCTCCTGGTGCAGGTGGCAGCGCTGGTGCTGCCTGGGCTTCCACCCAACTCATTGTACACAGTCTTCCACAAACGATGCGATGTCACCTGCAGGTGATAAGGAGAACAATTACTCACACTTGCACTACTGAGATCGCCGCTGTCACTTTTATTCCATTATGATGGATTACAGCTTACTCAGCAGGGCCAAGTAATGAAAAGACATGGTAAACTTACCCTGTCGTAGCCCCCCAGCCTTTTTACGACTGAATACATGAGGAAGAGGTCAACTGTGGACCAATGAAAGACAGCTAGGTTAATTACTTAGCTATGTCAAAAAAAACAAAAAATTAAATAGTGCTCAAAAATAATAAATAGTGCTCAATTTCTGCTCAATTCTGAAATATAAAAGCAGTCATACGTACTCTTTTTGAAACCCAGGTTAGGAACTTTGCTTATAGGGGAACCCCTGCGCTCCATAAAGAAAAACAGCTGATCCAGGAAGAGCTGCTCCTCTGGATGTGGCAGCCAGTTTCCATCCCAATGCATCTCCACACTGCCCATCACATTTTCCTACAGCAATCAGTTAGAACACATCAGAAGATCTTTCTTTGAAAAACTGCTAAACCTTAAGATGCAGTCACATTCAAGAGAAAGTCTATTTACAATAAATGTGACTGTTAAGTAATAATTCCACTTCAAATTTTATAGACTATTCATAAAGCTTTCAAGATAGACCAACCAACTTTAAGTTGTAGGCTATGGTATTTACTTTTAAAATGAATCATTATACCCACTAATGAGGTTTGCCGGCTCACTAGCTAAACAAAGTAGCTACTTGACTTACATTAGTTAATATTGGGTAATGCAGTTAAGCATGAAAAACAGCAGTGTTCTCCAATAAGGTATTTTTTATGGCATATTCTTGTATCTATACATTTCAAAACACAAATTAGATCACATAAATATCACTGTCTTACTGTAGCTACTCAGCCTTGTACATTTTTTTTGTTTTTCTATTTTTTGCTTCAAATTAAATGTTATACTAATATGATCCATCTCTGACCTGTTCATTTTATACCAGATCAGGCTTTTTCATATTATATGAAATTATAAATTACAATTATATTATATGTTTTCATATAACTAGTAGTTGAGTTAAAAAAAAAACATTTCCACAGCATTTTGAATTGTTTATAGAAAGCAACAGTAGAGATACAAAGACAAAAATGGTGTGAAAGGAAGTCAAGACATCAAAGTTAAAACAAAACAGGAAGCACACAGTGATGTCACAGTATACTTCACCATTTGTTCAAAATCTTAAAACATCCTGTTTAGCCATCAGAACTGTATTAACTGTAAATATGTCTGTGGACCAAATTGTGTTGCAAAACTCCACAGCATACCTTCATCCTTTCCATCCATGACTCCGATAAATGGTTTTGGTTTTGCTGGTCAGGACCATTGCCATCCCTGCCCTTTCTTTTACGAGGTCTCCCCTTCAGACTGAGAGAGGAGCATCCTGGGACAGAAACGTAAAGCATCCTTAGGGCAACAGTACTCTACTTTCATAACATTTGTAAATTCTTTTTAAATTCATTTAATTCATACAAAAAAGTGAAAGTCCCATTTTGCAAATGTAGTGTGGACATTCACAAGGAATTCAATCATTTGAGCATCAGTTGAGTTAAAATGATCATAGTCAAAATAGCAAAATATCAGTATTATTACAACCACAAATGAAATTGCACTTTGCTCAATGACAATAACAAGGTAAAGACACACTCAAAGTTAAAATTCAAATAAATGGCATGTAACCTTAATATGTAAATTAAAAGTAAACAATATATCAAATTTGAAAAGCCTATCATGTTACAAAGTAAATAAATGAATCAAGTAATGAAAACATAAAACAACAGATCTTGAGCAATCAAATCAAGTCTACTGTCATTACATAAAGATCTTCTATCAACATTTACTTGTATTGTGTAGCCGTTCATGTAGTGTGCCTAAATTTTGGACCTTGTACACTGAAAACTGCATTAGCGTACCATATGACAACAAAGTTTAAGGTCACAATCTATCAAGGGTGTAGCACTCACCAAGCTGTGTCAGAATGCTGGCATTGCTGTCTAGAGTAGGGTGGTTAAAAGTATCTCGGCAGTAGAGGACTCGTGTGGTGTCAAGGGCTACTTTTATCCCCCCCAGAGCCAGCAGGTGAGGGTCCTGCAGATTAGGGGAGCTAGCCTGATCTGGGACACGTCTTTGAAGGGAACGAAAGCGGCAGTACTGGGGGTAACTAAGAACCTTAACCTTCTGCTGTAATACTAGAGGCTCATCTGCAAGAGAACACGAAACAAAAGTGTCAGTCTATAGATTTAGGAACTATTTATTTACTGTAAAATAATAATCAGTACCATAACAGTCAGTTCAGCAGTCACATTCTAAACTAAAAATTAAAGTATACTATTTAGCTACATTGAAATACTATCAAAATATGGCTGATATCAATATCATCTACTATCCCTGGGCTTCTTTACATTATCAGACTCCAAATGTTATAAAATATAAAAAATAAAATTATTTTTTCCTAATGTAAGCTGAACCACCTTAAAATGCCAAATCGTTCTCTGACCTTTCAATGAAATATATATTTATATATTTATTTATTTAAATCTCACCATCAAACCATGCAATTCCACCCTGAACCTCTAGGGGCATGGAATTTTAGGACAGGGTCTGATCTAGGGTCATTAATAAAATAAGGCTTTGTCATTTATTACATACTATTTTTTTCTAGTAAGAGATTTAAAAAAGAAAACATAGTTAAATAAATAAATAATTTTATCCCGCACACTGCACATCTCTGTTTGATAAGACTGTACAGTTTAACATTTTTAAATTGCATTATGTTGTTTTGCACATGACAATAGCAAACTGTCAGTGTTTCGGTTTAATTTAGCACATAACATTTCTAAAATACTGAATGTTTCAAAGTTATTGTTACTAGATAGTCCATCCATCTTCAAATATACTGATCTGGTTCATTGGTAGCCTGGGCCCGCCCATACTTCCTGTGACGCTACATTCAATTTCGCAAGCAAAGAGCATTTCTGTTTCCAAAAAAATGGGAACCAATGAGAAACGAGCTCAAACATCTGATTGGTTGTAGATTCGTCCAGTAGTATACAGAGGCATCTGATGGACGCAGGTTAAGCCCGCCTCCCAGAAAGCGGTTAGTAACGTAGCTTGGCCAGACTAAGCTCGTATGAGCTTTATATTTGCGGAAGCCAGGCTACTTCATTTGTACATTAGGCAAGGAAGATGATCAGAAACCAGACCAAGATCTTGGCCTTTTTAAAGACTAAAAGACTGGGGTCAGAGTCTACAGTCACTTTGCTGACCTTGTTCGTAATTGAATTTGCATGTATGAATTTGATAATGAGTTTTGGAAAAAAAATAGTTGATAAACCGATCATCCAATCCGGTCATTAAAAACAATAGTAATAGTTAATAACATCAATATTACTAATTAAAATGCAACTCATGCTCATATTCCACCAAATGATCCAGGAATTAGCTCAATAATACAGCCAGGGTGACCTTTAAACATGTTTGCATTTTATACAGACAAGCTTTAAAAACAGGATTACACCTAATCAGTGTTGCCAACTGCTTTCAATCGAAAGTAAAATGGTAGATAATAGCACCAAGAATACACCATAATGGCAAATTCAATGATTTTATAAAGACAAACATAGATCAGAGGGCAAAAAGAAAACTTAGATAAGGTTTGTCCAAGAAGTTGCTATAGTTGTCCTTAAACTTTTGGAAACAAACAAAATAAATAAAAAAAATAGGGGGGGAAAAGACAACTAATCTATGTCATCCCTGTTACCCTTGAAAAGTAACATTCTGACAGTAACAGGATTAATGGTTGCAAACAAATGAGCAAATTGCTAGCTAATAGTTAAAAAGCACATATTTGACTTATAATATTTAAATAAATTAAAATAGTAACAGTACTGAGACTGCATGATAGAAAATTTAATATTACAGAGGAGTGAGGGAAACATAGCTGTGTTTTAAGCATTGGAATTCTTGTTGAGAGATGAAGCTTTTTTTTTTTATATATACACACACGGTTTATCTCCCTTTTACCAAATAAGGTTAGACACCTAGGCCTATAGAATATTCATTACATGAATTACATCACAGCACATGATTAATATTCATGAGCCAAACTGATACATTTTAGAATGTTTTTTCCATCATTAAAAAAAACAACAACAACAAAAACACAAACTTTAGGATTTTTCATCCGTTACTCACCCTCACTCATCGTTTTCCCTTCCTGTGTATAACTAGCTTCTTGTGACCCATCAGACTTCTGAGACACGTGAATGTTTTGACTGCTGCACTTCCACTGTGGCGGTTCCTGACAAGTCCACCTCACCAGATCCTCCACTCTGACCACAATCTTTTTTGATACAGCAAGGACTTCATCCTGCAGGCAGAAATGCATATAAACATCAAGCAAACATCTAGAACACATCTGATACAATCACATGAGCTACAGCCAAGACCAGGCTTTGCTTAATGGCCTGAAATATTTTAACACCTTCTGTTAATGCTATAGAGAAGCCTCTCCCTTTTTCCTATGTTACACTATTTGACAATAGGACACTCGTCACCTCAGGCAAAAACAACCAACCCAAACTGCTTTTAAAAGGGGGGAGCCCCGTTGACATTTAGATGGTTATCTTTGCAGCATTCTTACATTCAATCGTTTACAAAAGAAACTGAGAAAAGCTTTAGGATTACTTTTTACTCATATATGTTGTTATAAAAAAAAATCTTGCTCTAAACACTTTATTAATAAGTAAAATATTACAAGGGTCACTGAGGCTGTTCAAAATGCTTTCTAGTTTAGGCAGGGTTACTTCATTCAGTAAAAGAATGAGTATCCTTTATACTCAAATAAAAGTATCTGGAAGGAGTGTTGACACTTTTGTTCTGCATATAGCTATATAACTATAAAATAAAAGTGCTAGTTTATATTCATTACTAATTCAAGCACTCTTCAACATTTTTAAAGTGTTTGGAGCAACTTTATTTGTGATTAGAGTAGCAATCTTAATTTATTGCTAGTTAAAAGATTTAACGGTAGTTTTTTATTTGCACAAAACAGAAAGAGGGATTCAGTTTTACATTCTCCTCTTTGTGTGTCATCGAGCATATGGAAAACATAAGAAATGCAATGCCATGCATGTGTGTCACACAAAATTAGGCTTTATTATATAAACAAAAACATATAGCAGATTTCTGTATGTACTTTTCATTGTTTATAATTTTATCAATTTATATTTTAACATAAAAATAACTGTTACAAGGCCAAGGTTTTTCTTACAGAGCTTTTGTCCATCATTATTGAAGTACAAACTACTGTTTTTTGTTTTTGTAATTACTCTTATAACAATACCAACTCCTATAACAACAATTACAATGTTGAAAACAGTTTTTGCGGCTTAATATTTTTGTGGGACCCCTTTTCATTTTTTTAGGATTCTTTTATGAATAGAAAGTTTAAAAGGACAGGATAACTATCTAAAATTTTATCTCATCAAAAAATCTTCAAGACTAACAGGAAGAAAATTATATTTATATTTCAACTAAGACAGAAAAGAGTTTAATAAACTGTAATAATATTTCACAATAATATATGTGTATTCCATGCACACTTTTCCCATCTCTCACCTCTCCATGCTCTACTGCTCTGCCCTTCGGGGTGTCCTCGGGTAAGAAGTAGAGTCTAGAACTGGCCAGCAGGTGGCGTTGCGTCTGATCTTCCCACAGCAATGTAACCTCTGCTATACACACTGGCTCCTGGGGGCCACAGCGCATGAAGTAGAACTCCCCAAGCTTCCAAACCTGCGTTGGACCCCCAGATGCTTGCTTGCAACCCACTGACTTATAAAAGGCAAAGGACCCTCGAAGGCAGCTGGGAGCACCTAACCACTGTTTAAAACAAGAGCAAATAGGTTACAAAATAACCTGCACATATAAGAACAACAGAATAAAAATCACCCACATATGGCTTTTTTTGCAGCCGTGTAAGAAAATGACACATTTGCTTAGAATACCATCAACAGTAATGAGTCAGAGAACAGCAATTATAGGTTACACAAGGTCACAAGCATTAAAAACAGTTAAAAAAACAACTTATCAATTCATATAGTTCACTTGAAATTTGCTCCTGTGCAGGTATTTTTAGCAAACAGAAATGCTGTCATTACACAAACACTTCATAACAGTCAGAGCTCTGGAAGAAAACTTATGCATATGAACTATGAAGCTCAAATACACACATGCAAACACCCTTCACATGATTCAAATTATCTGTCCGAGCAGTAAGCATTGCAGTCTTCTCAAACCAGCTTAGCAGTAGGAAAAATAAGCTTATAATAATAAGCCGACTTTTACTAGTGTTTTCTGTCAAATCTGAGGCAATAAAAGGAGTTAAATTCCCAAAACGTAATATACAGTAGGGGTGAATCACAGGAACTAGTCATTCACATAACTTACTCAGAACTGCTTGGTCTTCTTTGGTTTCCATGGTTGAAAACACATTCCAATGTATTAATCTACTTAGGAATGGCCTGATATCAGCAGAAAAACACGACAATTTTTATGGAAAGTAAAACAAAAATTCTATAAAGTTGGTGCCAAAATATTTAAAGTTTGCTGCTACCAAATATAAAAAACAAACTAAAACGGACAATAAATGTGACTTACTGAAGGCTTCACTCACTGAATAACACAAACAAACACATTAAGTATGCAAATGAACACTTGATTCATTTATTTTAAATCATAAAGTGGCTACAGAAAGTATTCAGACCCCCTTAAATTTTTCACTCTTATATTGCAGCCATTTGCTAAAATCAAGTTAATTTTTTCCCTCATTTATGTACACACAGCACACCATATTGACAGAAAAACACAGAATTGTTGACATTTTTGTAGATTTATTAAAAAAGAAATATTACATGGTCCTTAGTGTTCAGACCCTTTGCTGTGACACTCATATATTTAACTCAGGTGCTGTCCATTTCTTCTAATCATCCTTGAGATGGTTCTGCACCTTAATTTAAGTCCAGCTGTGTTTGATTATACAGATTTGACCACACCGGTCTATATAAGACCTTACAGCTCACAATGCATGTCAGAGCAAATGAGAATCATGAGGTCAAAAGGAACTGCCTGAAAAGATCAGAGACAGAATTGTGGCAAAGCACAGAGAAATAAGATTCTCTGGTCTGATAGAACTTTTTTTACTTAATTCTAAGCAGTATGTGTGGAGAACACCAGGCACTGCTCATCACCTGTCCAATACAGTCCTAACAGTGAAGCATGGTGGTGGGGTGTTACTCAGCTGCAGGGACAGGACGACAGGTTGCAATAGAGGGAAAAATGAATGGAGGCCAAGTACAGGGATATCCTGGACCAAAACTTGGTCAACAGTCCAGAGTGCTCAGGACCTTAGACTGGGCAGAAGGTTTACCTTCCAACAAGACAATGACCCAAATCACAGCTAAAATAACGAAGCAGTGGCTTCACAACAACTCTGTGACTGTTTTTGAACGGACCAGCCAGAGCCCTGACTTAAACCCAATTGAGCATCTCTGGAAAGACCTTAAAGTGGCAGTCAACAAACGTTTACCATCCAACCTGACACAACAGGAGAGGATCTGCAAGGAGGAATGGCAGAGGATCCCCAAATCCAGGTGAGAAAACCTGTTGCATCTTTCCCAAAAAAAATCAGGGCTTTATTCGATCAAAAGGGTGCTTGTACTAAATACTGAGCAAAGGGACTGAATACTTAGGACCATGTTATATATCAGTTTTTCTTTTTTAATAAATCTGCAAAAATGTCAACAATTCTGTGTTTTTCTGTCAATATGGGGTGCTATGTGTACATAAATGAGGGAGGGGGGGTTAAAATGATTTTAGCAAATGGCTACAATATAACAAAGAGTGAAATTTTTAAGGGGGGTCTCAATACTTTCTGTACACAAAGTACCATAGATATATCAGTTGATACAAATAACTCTTTTGTTGTTGTTAAAAGCATGAACGTAAAAAACTGTGGTTAAAATACATTCTTTTATTTTTACATTGGTGTGTCTTAATAATTGTGTTGTTATCGTTGTCTCAATAACTTATTAAACTATAACCAGCTATTGTAATTACATCAGCATACAAAAGTAGCTCGGAAACAAAGAAAACCAAATGAAACAGGTAAAATACTTAAAACTATAAATGATACAAAAAGCATTTAATTTATTTAATTCTTTAATCTGACACAAATTCAATTAATTGGAAAAAATATATTTTATGAGGGCAGTGTATGTATGGATAATATATATGATTAAAATATTACATAATTTGTTACTAAAAAAAACAAACCATAAAATTCTAAATTATTTTAGTTTTTTACGTCAAGGCCAAAGACTAGTTTGTATTTTCTTTTCCTTATAGAGTATTATGACCAATAATAAACACTGCATTGTAGAAACTTAAATCTATAAAATATCTTTCTGTTTTTGTTGTTACTACGTTTGTCTGTATTTAATATATCTAAGTATCAATAAATAGATTATTAACAATGCACCATGCACTTGAAAATTATTTAATTGATCCGCACTACATGTATTTTGGAAAGGGACATGGTCAACACATGCACAGCTTTATATTCCATATGGTTTCCATTGTTACAGTGTGCTACTGCCTGATAAGTAGCCTGAACGTGACTTTCTCAGTACTTTAACTTGATATGTCAATCACAGGACGCCTTCACAAGGTAATACACAGTCATGGGTCACTCACCCCCACCCCACCCCCACCGGTAACCCACATATTCACCGAAAAACCGACCAATCACCAGCCACAACATTCGGCTTCCACATGTCGAGCGCCTACTGGTAAAAAAAGAGAACTAGCCTACAGTTAAACCACAATACACGTCTGTGACTGTCAACTTTTTACTTGATGTACTCCAACAAACACCAAAGGGCATATATTATCCAAATTTTAAACACACGAAAGGCTTGAGAAAGATTAAGATATATATAATAACCAATATGACCTTGGAGTTTTTAGTGTGCTTAAAATTGTTTACATTTATAAGTATGCAAATGACAATACGTTCATGTTAGACTTAATAACGATGCAAAATGTCTCTATTTTATCTGTATAATCATTTAAATAACAACAGTGATAAACAACATCCTCAATCCGGGTGCTTTGTTAGGGTTAATAATACTGGTATTCATTCAATACGTGCAACAACATATTTTAAGCAACTTCCTACTGCCACATACATAAAAGTCTCATATATCATTAAAAAACGTACAGCTATAGCCTAGCACTTCTAGACAACACGAGTAATATCATATTAATATTAAAAGCCAAGATACAACCCAACGATATTGCATTATACTGACTAAACACAATATTTTAAATGTAATATTACGGCTCATATAACGACCAAATAACTTAAGCATGACGAAAAAACTTCTTAGTCTCAAAAGAAAATCAGCAGCTCCGGCAAGTTTACCTCTTCCTACAAGTTTCATTACCACGTCATTTTAAAATCATGCCTAATATTCGCGAGATTTTATCGAAACATATGTCGACAGACTGTGAATAAAAACAATAGAGCTTTCCCTTTAAAATCGAGTACTGGGTTCGTATTTATTATTTTTATTTTCTTATAGAAAATACAACAAAATCTGTTTGGCAAATGTGAAATGTGGGGGTGGGGGGCAAGAGGGAGAATCTAGGTAGTCAACACGACACACAAAGAAATTAATCATTAACGAAAAAAATCGAAATCACAAGCACGCGTTCTTGATATAACAATAAAATTTTACACACAACCGATATTGCATCGAGGACATTTCAAATACGTTTCAAAACAAATAAAAGTTTCTCGTCGAAATACAAAACAATATTTTCAAGTCTGCGTTGGCTTGATTGGGAAGAAATCAATTCGGTATTTTGGCGAACTTCAAATATTACGACGTGTCGAGGGAGCATCGATTAACAAATAACGATTTTAATTTTCAAAAACAAAGAAGCAAATTTCAAGCTCGTGCGGCGACCGCCTCGAGCTGCAACAAAGTAACAATTTAAAGTTGTAATTCAGTTTACCTGTATCGTACACTGCTCCATTGCAACTCAACATTCCCTTATCCCTCTCGATGCCCCCTATCAAGTTACACAGCCGGGTACTAACAGCAGTACCGGCACACACATAAACGTAGCAGAAGAAAAGCTTGTGCTTTTTTGTGAAAATAGGGCAGGATCTAGGTGTGGCTTAACTCCATTTGCCAATAGAACTTTAATATATGTTGTGCATTGTACATAAAAATTGCTTGTGGAAACATGCTTGCTGTTTTATTTTATACTGTGACTAACAGCGATCATTAAATAGAACACAATTTCAATATGGAGCCTTGAAATCAGCATTTCAAGACAAAATCTATATACAGTACAGAGCATGCGTGTTGATTTTTAATGAAATAGTTCATTTTAAATGCATCAAGCGAAGAGTGAACCCATAACGATTTACATTACTAGCGTGAAATGAAATATTTATGATTTATTGATATTTATTTATTTTAAATAATACAACAGCAGCTTGTTATATCGTATACTTGCAGGAGATTTCCTCTGAAAATAGGCTATACATTTTCCATTCGTCTTGTTGGCCAGCACAGTGGTTTCCTGAAACAATTAGACGAGCCAGTTTTAAAATGTAAAATAGGTATTAAAATATTTATATAATAAATATAAAATTAATGTATTTTGTTCTCCAGCAGGGGGAGTGCGCACGTGATAATTTCCAGGAGACAATGGCTGTGACATTTCATTTTTTTTGTCCTGCTCTTGCTGATATCATATAGCTGAATTGCATGAAAACATGGTTGACTCGTGGTTCTCAGAGTTGCAAGAAAAAAATATCCATGTCATCTATTTAAAGCTATTTATCAATTTGATATTAAAAATGACATTAGTGGCAGGAACCTAGCTTTCATTGTTCAATGGGGAAGGCAACAAACAAATACAACCTTTACAAAATTGATTGCAAACACTATTGAGAGTTTGATTCTTTTCCTCAGTTACAGACATGTGTCCTTCCCCCATGATCTACACTACTATGGCAGAACAAATGCTGTCCCCCATCAGTCCTGAGAGGATATGTGACAGCAGGAGGTCACACCACCGTTGCAAACAGTCTCTTGCATTTGCATCTGCACTTGCATTTTAATTCTCCCAGGTCATTGTAGAATGTCTGATGAATGAGAAGCAACTGGATGTAGTTTTTTATTCTTTAAACCTTAAAGTTTCCCTTAATTATGTTAAAAGTATTTCATAAAATATATATAAAATATACATACTATATATGTACTATATATAAAATATAGTTTGAAGATATTGAGCCATGCATGGTTTAAAAAATAAATAGATAAAACATTTAGAAAATGAAATTAAAACTATTATGAATTAAATGTGTGTATTAAATTGCATCTGTCATTTAAAATTAATAATTATTTATAAATAATAATATAATCTCTTTTTCATTGTATCCACAACCAGTTTTACACAGATAAGCATAAACTGTAGTAATAATAATAATTATTATTATTGCATTACTGGTATAAATACACAGAAAAAAAATTCATTGGATATATATACATACATACATACATATACAATTTCAGTACATAATGTATAACATTGCTTATTACAGGAAGAGGAATTAAACCTAATAAAGAAATAATTAAGAGGATTTATGTATTGATGATATATGTAATATGAATTATGTATAGAAGGTCTGTTATTTCTTATTTGTATATCAGCACTAATCGTCAAGCTACATTAACGTTATGAAATGATCTCTTTACCTAAAGAGTGTTGAGAAGTCATTGTTGGGGTGTTTGCGAATTCAGCTTAAAAGTAAAAAGCTAGAGCACTCGTCCTTACACTGCGTTTAAAAGACCTCAAGGGGGAGCTGTTGCTCATTTTCTGTGAGTGCTGCACTCTTGTGTGAAGATGTGAAGATTTGAGTCTAATTCTTGTCAGTCGATTTACCACAAAACGTTTATTAGATCTGACACTTTACAAGCGCTTAGATGTTCAGTATTCTCCTAATACTGCAGCACAATTGATTTGTAAATTGATCAATAAAGTATTGGAATATTTTGCTTAGGCTAGGCTATTTGTAGCCTAAATGCATATAACAATTTGCAAAGAAAAATGTGTGCATGGTTAATTGTTAAGAATATAAATCACAAATATTTAAATTACATGCAGGTTTCAACAGAAATGACATTAAATTATATTTTAGTTGTAATTGTCAAAAACTGAAAAACCTCAATACACACTTTCAAAGACAACAGAAGTAATTATGGAATTATACACAAATTATACTTAGGTCTTACTTAAGTGGGTTATGAAAACATTCTTAATTTCAACAAAAGAACACATTTTTGTTGACTTGTAAATAACATGCAATTAAATGTCTGTAAAAACATAGGCCTACAGTGAAAACGCAAAAGTGTACTTCTTTTTCACAATGGTAAGAGAGATTAATCATAATAACTGTTTATGTTAATAACTGTTGCTGAAGTGTTTAAAACATTTTGTAAACACACTTATGTGACATAACAGCTTAATGTAACCAAGCAATAGCGCCATCAAATAGCTCCTATTTGCTAAACTGGCTCAACCTATGACATGATTGTGTTTGTCTGACCTTTGACATGTCATATGAGCCATTTTTTGCCCTACATACATAAGTTATTAGGATTCTTTTTCAACAGGACCCCAAAATAACGTTAGCAGCAAATGTGAAAAATGCTTAAAAATAAGAGGATGGACGAAGAAAGAAATGCATATAATTTCCTGACAATCATTTATTGTGGTTTCCCTAAATGCAGAATCTGGTAATTTAGCTCCTAGTTTCCAAACAAGGATATATGGCTCAATCATTCTGGTACAGCCATACTATTATATTAAAATCCCTGAACCATTATATTACATATTATAGTCATATTTACAACATGTTATAAATCTTATAAGATATATCAGTAAGATGTATGTTTATACAGTATTTATAAGTTTAAATATGCACCTAAAAAATTCCAAACTATATATAAACTGATAGATAGATAAATAGATAGATAGACATATACCCCCAGTTTCACAGACAAGGCTTAAGCTAGTCCCAGACTAAAGTGTAGGTTTGAGCTGTTTCAGAAGCAAAAATCTTGCTCTGACATATCTTAAAACATGTCAGTGTCATTGTTCTGTATTAAGATGCACACCTATAATGCTTTTTAATAAGGCATTTTTGTGAAAATTGCTTAAATATCTTAATTTAACTAATGCCTGGTCCTGGCTTAAGCTAAGCCCTGTTTGTGAAACCGGGCCATAATGTTGCTATATGTGTAAACAGCATTGGGTGGGCCGGTAAAGTATTTAAACTAATTTAAGTAGAGAAAATGATATCATACCAAAAATAAACAAAAGCCTATAGGCGGCGGTAGCCTACCAGAGAGGAGAAACATTCCACAGGAAGTGGCTGGAATGCTTACTGGACAAAACAATATAGCTATGGTACTTTTGAGTTAAAGCTGCTTTAATTTCTACTAAAACTGACCTTGACCCAGTGAAACGCTAAGCTTCTCAGGAAGTTTGTGGCATCCTGAAATCAGATAGCTTTAATGTCAACATAAGTATTGCAGCAGTTTTCCTTTCAGGACTTTCTTGGCAATGCAATATGAAATATGACACTTAGTTTGCAGTCTTGCAAGAAATACTGCTCAATATTAACAACTCATGAGCTTCCTTAACATACTTTTATCAGTTCCCACAAGTCGGAGGGAGGAGCTCTAAAGGCTGTAGGCCAAAGGGATTCTGGGTCTCAGAGTGCTGGGCTGATAATCTAGTTTTGTTTCGTCGATGAAACAAAATTGGGCCTGTTTTACTCTGAATTTGAAATCCTTTAAGCTAAAACTAAAATCCATTCCAAATTCAACAGCACAATAGCCTTTGTTTCAGCATATTTCTGAATCAAATATACTTCATTCAAGCATGTGAGAGCTGTGAATTAAGCTGATTTTACCCTGATGACAAATGAACGTATACACACGTGATAACAAGAGCTACAATTACAATTCATATTAAATCAAGACATGCACGCCTCTTTCAGAAGTTACGTACAACGTTTTGGTTTCTCCACTTCAGGATACTCCTTACTGTTGTGTCTCACAAGATAGCATTGCTATGTTCTGTGTTATCTAAATGAAATTAGGGTGTGGCATTTCTAAGACTTTCTACATGTATAATCACTCACATACAGATCCTCTACTATTTTAGCATATTTAAGTGTCCAATAATATGGGAACTTGTTTAAGGCTCTGCAATACCAGCAAACATAATAAGAGTTATTAATTTAATAATTACACTTATTAGTTCTTAAAAGTCTTTGTATTTAACCTTAACCTTAAATAAGGAAAAAACTAAAATCCTATAACATAAAATATTTTCGTAAAACCTTATTTAAAAAAACAAAACAACAACAAAAAACCCCCGAAATCAATACAGAAGCTGTAACAATTTACAGTAAAGGTAAATTTACTATCATTCATTTTAAATTGTAGGTTAATGCATTTGGTTTAATAACCTAAAAATGAAAAATTTTTAGTGTTGGTTAATCTTGGAAAATATTCTACATATCAATTTAAATTAGTGCCTCATAAACGCTTAAGAACTAAAATGTTCTTTGTTAGTTTGTGATAACGAATGCAGCAACTAATGTTAATAAACTGAGCATTATTGTATATACAAATATAAAATATAATGAATCATTGAAATATGCATTTTTGTATTTAAAATGTGAAAAAAACATTTTTAAATTTGCCACTACATTTTATTGTCTACTGGATATGTTGTGTCCATACTTTCATACATTCTCATAAATCTCTGTATAACTGGGTCACAGCAGTTTGAATGAGAACTGTCCCGCAGAGAGCAGTCACCCCCACCCCCTCACTCTGTGACATGCATTCCTCGTGTTTCCCTCCATATTCTTTCTTTTCTTCGAGCACATTTGCACATGTGCAGGGGCAAAGCAGCAAGACAGAGACCAATTCACTCATCATCTGTTCTTGTATTCTGTTTTAAGAAGTCAAGTGGTACATATACATATATATCTATATATCTATATATATATATAGAGAGAGCACTTGACTTAAAATAGAATACATGTACATGCATACATACACTGAAAAAAAGTATTCTAAATTTAAGGTTTTGCAAACAATTTTAGTTACATAGCATAAACTAATTTAGCTGAAAGTTGGTCAACATTTGTTTAAAGACTACTTAAAAAAAATAGTAAAAAATATTTTTTTCAGTGTAGTATATTTATGTATTTTTAATGTAGGTTTAGTAAATCACTTAACTTTTATTCAGAAATGGTGCATTATTATGCTAATAGCAAAAAATGTAGAGAATGTAAGCCTTAAATCTTCGAAAGTCAAATGAGATCAAATCAGATATAGATAATAAAGCTGGCCACTGGATGGCCCCTCTTTTTTCAACACCTGGAGAGGAAACACAAACTAAAATCTTAACAGTTTTTGTAAAGTAAATATTATCTATTGTAAATTATAATTAAGAGCTGCAATATGCAACGTCCACAAGGTGGCGCTATTTTAACACAAATTATTGCACAGAAATCAGACTCTGCTTATCCAAAACCCACATGGCTAAACTTACAGATGTTAAAGTTTATATAAACTACTAAAAAAAACTATATCAACATATCAATATTGCATTACTTTATTCCAGGCTGTTTAAATATTACTTATCACCTACTGTAGTTCATCTGTGTTGAGAATCCTTATGTGAAATTTCCAAATAAAATTAGATTAAAACCAGCCAAGCAACTGTAATTGTGATCATTATATATCAAGTCAGACTTTTCATGTGGTGCCAATATTATTTAATGCCATTTTATAAGACAAATAAGACATAAATATATACATTTGTGCATTTTTAATTTGATAAAAAAAGCCATACAAATGGAGAGGCACTGAAAAATCACAGACACAAGTGTAACTAAAAGCAAGCTGACACTACTTTTTGTATTTTCTCTTTCTTGAGAGTCTTTGGCTGTTCTTAGAAGAGTCAATAAGGCAGTCAGTGTTCTCTGATTGAGCAGTGAAGGCGCTACTGGTGCAGGAAGTCATCGCTGAGCAGTCTACACTTTCCAAAGTCCCCACCACCGCAGGATCAGCAAGGCCACTGGAGAACCATTTATGTAATAATTACTGAAGATGTGGGAGAATGTAAAGGCCTATGCACATTAGATTTGTTTAGCAAACAATATCGGAACTGTACCAGTTGCTTGTTTTTGAAACATCAGATGGTCCAGGTTCATCAGTGCCTGGAAGTAAAGAATTGAATGTAATAAAAGGCCTCATCTGTCAAGCTTTATTGGCATAAACACCAGAAATGACAAAAAGATTACACACCAGTTTGTCTCCGTTTTGTCTGATCCAGAGCAGAAAGCAGACCGTTTTCCTGTAAAAGTAGTATGTTGACACTTGATATAAACACAACACCTCTCAGAGGACGTTTAAAAATGAAGCTACCTGATAGTCTTTCTTTTTGAAGCACGAATCAACATGTTCTTGATACTTCTGGAGTGGAAACTTCTCCATCTGTGTTGATCTGCAAAGAAAATACTTTTTTATGACATCACTATTTGAATTTATTCGACATGTTTAGTGATCTTTCAGTGTTTTGAATGTTTGTTGTACCTACTTGCCAGACTGCAGAGTTTCACCTGAAATCCTATTGGTCCTTTTCCGTCGGACAACAACTGCAATAGAAGCAAATATTATAGCACAATAAACAGTCATGTTGGCATCATAATATTCAAACGCTCAAGTCAGCTTGTCTTCTCTTGTACATCTATTTAAATGTTGAATAAGAGCTAACTTTGTGACTGCTCTTCCTGGTCGACTGTGTCACCATCACAGTAAGCTGCGTGCTGCTGGACCTTGCTGAAAGGGTAGAGTTTGGAGCACATGGGGCATTCCACCTCCTGACTGTAAACAGGAGCTAGCTCTTGTTCCATCATCTCCTCCTCTACAGCAGGAGCACCTACTTCCTCCTCGACCTCCATCACCTCGCTGTCAGCGCGAGACTGGGGCTTTAAATGAGGGAAGCTCAATTAAAAATGATAAAATGAAATTCATTCAGATCCTGTCTGGTTGTAAATAAAAGTCTGTATGTTCTGTTGTATGAGGTTTCTTTGTGGCATATGGATTAAAACACAGTTGTATGGTGCTACTGTACCTGAGCCGGACTGGTCACCATTAGTTCTGGTGTGCTGTTATGAGTCATCTGAGTCTCTGTATGAAGAACAAGCAATTAAATTACATTTACACCAAAGGAATAAGTTTCATGATCTGAAGGGCTGAAAACTTCAGTCACATACCTGGACAAATGATCTCATCCTCTTCACAATGCTCATGATTCTGGGCCTCTTCTTCTTCCTGCTCAGCTGAACACTGTATTAGAGTTTCATCTGAAGTGGCCCATGGAACACTTTTCCTGTCAAGGAGATATGTTAGGACAGACTTATAATACTGTTGTGGAGCTATGTGTCCTTTCTAAAGCTACATATGGAAATATTCTGCCAGATGTTTCTCTCACTCTCTTTTTATTTTCTTGATCAACTTTGGATTCTTTGATTGAAAATCTTTGAAGTGGATTAAAACCTTGTATCACAGTTGTTGTCTTAGGACAACTTTGGTTAAATTTTTTTGATCCACTTCAAATGTTGACTACTGTAAATATATCTATGTATGTAGCACTGATAGCAGCAAACTTGATGTTTCTGACATAAGCACGTCACCCAATTCTTTCAATG
Source organism: Enteromius thamalakanensis (assembly GCA_032357475.1). NCBI lineage: Eukaryota > Metazoa > Chordata > Actinopteri > Cypriniformes > Cyprinidae > Enteromius > Enteromius thamalakanensis. The sequence goes on from JAUCMT010000051.1 coordinate 11,237,574, forward strand.
GATGGAATGTCTACCGTAACTTAAATTGTAAAAACCTACTTTGATGGAAATCTAAACACCAGAGCAATTTTCAATCATTTATTTTTAATTATTTATTTTATCGGCACTACATCTAAGAGTTAAGGGAACAAGACACCTAAAAGGTTACCTGAAAGGTTTTTTTAAAGCGGCAGTTACAGGCTCCTCGTGGCTGAGGAAAGGGGTTTTTTCCTGTTGAGAAAACAAACAAGCTATCAGTTACAGGTGCAGCAACATTCTTAACAACAGTTTGTCTATGTTCCAGTATATAAAATAAATGGAGCGTCATCTTGTGGTTGATGACAGTATTGAAAGTAAAAAGACCCTTTATCCTATTAATAGACTCCCCCCTCAGAATACCAACCACTTGCTCATCTTTCGTCTCTGGAGATGACAAAACTACGTATGTTTCACTCTGTCCGCCCTGAGCATCCTCCTGTGACCCCACCACAGACTCCTCGATGGCTTCGTCCTTCTCTTCTACTTCTGTTCTGTTATTTTCTTTCTCTGGCTCTACTTCGCTCTCCTCCTCGTCCTCTGATAGCTGAGGAGCTCTGTGGCGCTTCCATCTCCTTGCACCAAACGGCCTCTCTGAGTCAGGAAGCACCTTTAAAAAAAAAACAAATTCTTTGAGCAATATTAAAATATTGCATAAAAAAAAAGACTAGCGTGGTTTTGGCAGCTGTAAGTGTGTCACATAATTCATCTTCATGAGAAAAGCTGGTGAGTTAGTGTTCCTACATCCCTGAACGTCACTAAAAATTATTTTTTGACTGAATGAATACAGCTGTTGTCACTCACTGGCAGTCCCCAGTCCACTTTGTGCAGCAGCTTTCGCTGGGTCTCCTTTAGGCTCTTCTCATACACCTCCATTTGACACATGATCACACGCGTGTACTCATCCGGGTTTTGCCCCATGGGGCAGAAAGGCACTCCCCAGTAGTAAGAGATTTTTTCCACTGAAGAATGTGGAGATTTACATTCAGAGGATTTGAATTCCACACTCTTGGATGCTTTTGAGTCCTCTTCCAGGACAGACTTTGACATCTGTGTGTCTTGTGTAGAAGAACAGTGAGTGACGGTAGTTGGAGAGGTGCAGGACTGGGTTGGAGAAATCGCAGTCTTGACTGGCTTTGAAATCTTTTCCTTGCACAACACTGGGCTGGGGGAAAGAACCTGCAAAAGACCACATTTTCTAATTAAGAACCATATTCTGGTTAAATCTAGCTGTTAACATGTTCTACAGCTATTCAGATTATTCCTGTATACATGTAACAAGCATATTCCAAATAAACATGCTTTTTCTGTTTCTATCTAATATCACAAAAAAATATTTTTGTGTGGACGTACACAAATATACACAAATAAATGAATTATGGCCATCCTGACCCAAAATTCTGAGTAGAGGCATATGCCAGATGTTGTTTTCAAGTTCTAGAAACCATACCATTATCTTAATCTGGTTATAGTAATAAAGGGCTTACATTATAAGAATATTACCAAATATTCTGAATGTTCAACTGACTAGCCATTAAACATGCAGTTATTTTTAATATACAACCTACTAACTAGGGATGCTCCGATCACGATCGGCCGATATGATTAAGCCGTATATACTACACACAGCTGTTGTACACTGACAAGCTGCGCAAATCCACGCTGATAATGAACATTGCTGCGTCCGAAATCACATACTGCTTCAGTAGGTACTACATTTAAAACCGAACGTACTACTCGACCGTTAAAA
>JAUCMT010000051.1:11248829-11261629 GCA_032357475.1 Enteromius thamalakanensis
CACCAGACCCGGCGATCGGCTGAATGGATTCAAAAACGGTAAAACACATCTGTGTTACTCTAGGGATGTTGGAAAATAAGCCTATTTCCAAAAAAGTGGAGTTCCTTTAAAATCACTTCACCAGTGTCAGCAAATGTGTTTACTATGTTTTCGTTGCACTTTTTATCAGCCTCCACACTGAAGGGCTACCCATGTACTGTGTGCAATATTGAACTAAACTCCGTGGAGCAGTACCAGGCCCACATCAGCGGTTCCAAACACAAGAACCAGTAAGTAACTTGTGCTGCTTTAACAGCTGCCTCCTCTTATTTGGTCGATTTATAACTTTATTCCCCCATTTGACAGCGTCAAACTCAAGAAAGGGCCAAATGCATTTCCCGGCCCACCTGAGAACTACCAGCCCGATTTCCAGTATCCACCCAACCAGGAAGGACCAGAGGATGCAGGTGACTGGGACAGCTTCAACGACGGCTATGAGTGAGAAGATGCTGTCAGACTCTGCTTCACTCTTCTCATTTGTGACAAGCTTCCTCTGTTTAGGCACAGGTCAATGTGTGTCTGCACTGTGCATCTCCTAAGGCCAGCTTTTTACCACACTACATCTCTTCCTGTCTATTCTTGTCGCTCTCACACACAGTTGAGGGACCACAATAAACTTCCAGAGCTTTTTTTTTCCCCCCTGCTCCAAAACCGAAGTCAAGGAGGCAAAACTTAAGAGTGCTGCTTTTCTCCAGTATTAGGATTGTTCATTAGCGTTACGTGTTTGTTTGGTTTACAAAAATGAATTTCCACCATCTCCACGTGCAGATGCAGGCCTTGAAGGTGTGTGTGTGGGGGGGGGGTGTATTGTCTGTTTGTTTGATATTTTTACTCCTACTTGTTGCTTATTATTTTAAACTCCTCAAGCTCCATTTTTTGTTAAATGAATGTCTGTGAAGTTCCAAACTGTTGAATTTGATAGTGTGCAATGTTTGGAAAGATTGTTATTTTGGGGGGAACCTTTATTTCTTAATTTTCTTATGTCAACTTTTGGAAAAAAAAAAGAAAGAAATAATTTTAAGCGATTTAGGCTTTTATTTCTCATGGCTTCATTCCATTTCCATGTAAACGTAAATCTTTAAGTAAAAAGTGTACTGTAATTTCATACGCTTACTAGAGATTGAAGTAAAGGTAAATTGGTGCTTCAGTTCTAACATCCAAACTGAACATGTGCTAGTTATTTAATCTGTCCATCCATAGGAAATTAGGTAATTTATTTATTTAGTTTACATTTAGGTACAAATTTCATCTTGACATTGTCACAACATAGATTCTTACAGTATATTCTGGTGTAAGTCAAACTAGTACTAAAAGCTGATTAGTCATAAATGTACTTGTAAGTTGAAAGCCTCTGTTCAGGATTAATGTGAAAATGCTCGATGAAGTATGACGCGAAAATGCAACAAGTTTTCAATGACTGTTGAGCACATGTGTAATGTATGGCTTGCATTGTTTATTTTTGCAATGTACATTGCATATTGTTCTGATGCTGACGAGGGACTGATGCTAAAGCTAAGATGTAAAATCGGCAATAGTTCAATTAGTGCTTAGAACCATCGTAAAATAGGCTTACAAATGATTCAGTTTAAGAGTCTGTTTATTAGGGGCAGTTTTTTTTAAGTCATTGTGAACGACTGAAGCGTGACCATTCATCTTTGTGTGTTCTTAAACTGAAAGGGCCTAGTTTCTGCTCCAAAATCTGTTGTGAATGATTTATGTTGGGAGTTGATACAGGTTCATCAAAATCTGTTAATGAACCCAGTAGCAGTCATCTTAAGACTACTGTAAGTACAGTATTGCTTAGTTTGGGAGCCTGAAATGTTATACTGACAATGTTAAAGGCTTCTAAGCAGCACAACAGCAATTATGTGCTGGATTAAGGCCTTCAAACTTGGTAGCATATATGTTTTGTTGTCATTTTGCTTTTATCGGTCAATTTTCATTTCATCAGACAGTATGAGCCTAAAGAGATGTAAGTTACTTTTCATCCAGTAAAATGTTTTGAGAAAAAAAAAACGTATTTCAGACTGGTTTAATGAACATGCATGCAATCACACAGGATGCTTTCACATCCATCTGATTTTGTTTAGTGTTCAAAGAAGTTTAAAAAAGTGCTGCGAAAAAAATCGCCTGATACTGAAAGTCTTGCACATAGAGTGGCTGTACTGCTTCATTTAAAATGATTTTTTGATATAATGTTTACTGTTTTCCATCCACATACTGACTTTTTTCATTGCCCTCCTCATCCTGTTTTTTGCTACTGTACCTTTAAGAGATCTGTTTATAAAATAGTCCTCTTTTGATTGGTCAATGCTGACTATTGAATTCTTACTATTTTAAATGGGTACGCAGTCATAACTTCTGAACCGTATATATATCTATGTCTATGTTCTGAACTACCATTTTTTCGGAAGTATTTTCAAAGTTTATATATAAATAAGCAAATACTGGTGGGATCATTATTGCATAGTTTGTCATGTTGCATGTTTCACAACCATTTTTTAAACCCTTAGTGATGCAGTATGGCTTTTATTTTATTTTTTAAACAATTACAATATTGTCAGTTAGAGTTAAAAGATTCGATGACAACATCTACAACATCTCAGTAACATATTAATGATTAAATCCTACAAAATGAAGTGTTTGCTTATTTAAATCCAGATGGAACCTTTTTTTTTTCAGGCAGTGTATATATAAAATACAGTTTTTTCCCGACATGTCTTCATACAAGGGTGCATCCTCTAGATCCCGTCCTCTAGATGGCGTACTTTGCACACTATCCCCGTTCTTGATCACTACTTTTGGTGAATGAAAGACAATAAAATTTTCTTGTGTTCTCTACATTTTTTTTTTCTGATTTACATTTGTATTAATGTAGACTTTTAACATTATATTTCTTTTTTTGTTTCATAGCATTGCTAGAACCATACAACATCTTCAAATCGAGTGTGCAACTTCATAGAATTCCCTATGTCTTCTGTCACTGTTATTCAACCTGTGCCACCCTTTTTTGTGTTTGCTACTGAGACAGAGATAGTAAATCAGCTCCACTAAAAAAGCCAGTTGCCCCAACGTTCATAGCTGCTAACAGCACTTTATCCAATTTCTATATCCCTCATGTACTGTAAAAATTAAATATCCCTCATGTACTGTAAAAATTAATGTTGCTCTTTTTTTTGCCAGGTATTTCCATTCATAAAAAGGCAGTGGGGAGGAAAGCTGACTATTTTCATTGATAAGATCTGTTTACTCGAAGGGGGAGGTATCTGGTGATTTCCATTCACTGAGAGCGAGGGGTACTGCCCCTCCGGTGAGGCGCCATAGTGTATAAACATACTACCCAGCATGCTGTAACATAGATTCCCCTGTGCTGCGTGAGCCCAACAAACTCCACCCACCATCATTTAAAGCTTTTCCGTATGTATATTCACTGCAGAGATATTGGCACCATGTTGGAATGTGAAATGCAGTTATTAACAAGGATGATGGATTAATCTCTACAAATTTGCCCCGACAAGACGTTTAGAGTTACCTGGACCAGAATTGTTTGGAATTGGCTGTAGTGCAGTGTGCTGTAACTTTAATGGTTTTAGTCTGTAGTTTCATAGTTTGACCCCTACATTTCATCCAAAATGAGGCCCAGGGAGCTTTGGGTCATGTTGAGTGTAAGTTGATGAATGAGTGCTGGACTTTGGCAGACCCATTCAAGTTTACACTCGCATTTCCAAACATGCCCTTGTGTATTGAATGGCCACATGGACACTTGTTTGAACTGAGCGCTGTTTGCTGAACCCCTCTTCTGGGTTGTGTACTCACCATTTATTTGCTGTTTGTGAGTTTTGTGGCCTGCATGGAAAAGACCTAATACAAACGGTCCTGTTTCTCTTTTTATTATTATTATTATTATATTTTTATCTCTCCTTAGGCAAGTCTCCTTAATTAATCACAGCATATCGAAATGACAAATGTTTTGAATTCCGTTTTTTTTATGTTAAATGAATAAATAAATGTGCGAATGAGGTATGATGTAATTGAATATTTACTGATTTGCACACAGAACAGAAATCTGAACGGCGGTTCATTACTGGTTCTTATGTCATCATTTTGGCATATTAGGTATTTAGTCAGCACTAATGATATATTTTTAAATAATTTTGTAAAAAATGTAGTTGTAAAAGTGTATGTAAGTGCTAATGAAATGGTGATTTCTAGTTTAGTGCACGATAAAAGCCTATATATATATATATAAAAAAATGTTTAAAGATATGAATTATAAATTGAATCTACCTTTATGAAATAAAGTTCTATAAAATACATACTTAAAAAGCATTTAAGTAGAAATTTGCCCAAGAATATGACCTTAAAATGGACAAGTGCAAGGTGTAAAAAATATTCATGCATTTACATACTGCTATGAAATTTTTTATTTTATTTTATTTTATTTTATTGTTTTTATTTTATGTTTTATTTTTTTTTATTTATTTTTTATTTTATTTTATATTTTATTTTATTGTTTTTATTTATTTTTTATTTATCCATTTGAGGGTATTTTTTGTAGCGTTGATAAGTAAAAGACATATTTTTTATTTATTTACTTATTTTAAAGAAGTGTCCCTTTATGAGAATACTTACGAGATTGCTTTATGTATTACATACAAGCCTCTACAGCTTTTTTTTTTAAATTTTTCAGTCTTAATTTTAAGCAAAAATCCAAAAATGGTTTAACTCTGATGGATGTTATACAGTATGTGTGTTTGGGTGTATGGACAGTCAGGATTCAGGAAATAGGGGTTGGGGGTTTGCTCATGGGTGAAGAGAGAAAGTGTTGTTGAGGGGCATGTGGGCGGCAGGAGGCTGTATTCTCTGTTTTGCCTGTCACAGTTTCAGGGGGTTATTGTCTAGGATGGAGACATCCGGAGGTCAATGCCTCAAACCCTGTGTGAGGCAGGGAACAAAACAGCCCTGTATAAGAACAGACCAAATGGGAATCACAGGTGGCAGGAATGGGCTACATCTATATGGAAATGAGCTCACTGTTCTCAGCGTCCCTCTGCAGCCACAGCTAATTTGCTTGATGCGCTGCTGGCCTCTGATTTTCACATGGGATGTGAGCTGTTGGGTGGATCTCACAAATTGTCCATGCAGTTCCAGCAATATTTTGTGTAATTGCTATTTTCTGAATGTTAATTCTCCTCCTCCATTGTGATTTAACTTTTAAAAATGTACTTACAGAGCATAAATGAATGCCAAATTGTAAATACTAACTTTTATACCTTAAGACCTTTACCTAACACCTATAAAATAAGATTTTTGTCAAAATGATGACTTCTCCATAATTCTCATTAAATATACGAATAAATAATGGATAATTCTTTGGAAAAAACTCATTTCAGAGACACATTAGAAAGGAAATGAGCACAGCTGTTGGCTCACATTTTTCACTCTGGATGAGAAAAAGCTTAGTTTTAGCCACAGAAAGGGTTGAGCCTTTCTCCTGAGGTTTTGCAATAATTTTTAAGTGTTTTTCCTCCAGAAACAAACAGCCCATAAGATATTTTCTTTATATGCGCAAACATATTATATATATATATAAAAAAATAAAACCATAATTTCACTTGAGTCATGTTTCCAAGAGTTAACACCACCAGACGTTCATGGGCAGTTACAAAAAGACTGTTTCATAATGTCAAATCGGATGTTTGCTTGACATAATCCAACAAACATGAGAGAATGTTAAACTGGTGATAAGAGAGGGTCAAACATTTGTTTGCCTAATGGCTGGGACTTTTAGGTTTTTGACTGCTTGACTGAATGCAACTACAAACAATAAAAAAAATAAAAAAACAAGAAGCCAGACAGAATATGAGACAAACTGTAGACAACTGAATAATTCTTAATATAAATACATTTTTGTAAAATGTTTGTGCTTGTTCTTTCTTAAAGTGTCCATGATAAAGAAAAGAGAAAATATATGTTTGAAAAATGTACATCCTTTATGAAAACATTTTTTTTTTTAAGTTGTCATAAAAAGAGACAATTGGCACACAGTCACAAGGGTATGTTTTTGCGTGTTTAGCTGTACCATTTTTGGGCAAAGCTTTTTAAATAGTAATAAGCACTGAACCAATTTGTTAAAATATATTTAAAAATGAATACAAAATTAATATTATCAAATAACTTCTTCTCAAGAATTTCATACTTTTACTAAGGCCTTTTTTTATAATTAATATCAAGATAGTTGTACCTCCTTAGAATTTCTGACCTTGTTCCCCTAAATAAATATCAACATGAATTTTAATTCGAAAATTAAAACAATATGTTTTTTTATTATAAAGGTGGATGAAAACAAAAAAGATCCTAACATCATTGAGGCTTAAAATAAATTCAACTTGGTTTAAAATATTGGTGCATAATGCAAAGACACTCACACACATTACCAGGATGATTTTAAATGAGATGCTATTAGCCACTGCAGTTACCTTCATACCACCCCTAAACAAACCCCTGTCTGCATCAGTCCTATAAAGAAAGCTGTACATGTCTGCATGCAACTCTCAAGTAGGATTAGTGCACCATGAGAGCTGAAAGAAAGACCCATGTACTCCATTTCCTGGCCTCTGAGACAAGTGCAGGTGGCTGAGGGGTTCAGATTACACCCCAATGAAAGTTTCCCCTGCCCTCTGGGCCCTCCTTCCCTTCTAGCCCCCCTTTTACCCACCAAACCAAACCTTTCCGTGATCTGAGAATTCCTGCAGACTACTCCTAATTCTTCTGACAGATGGACACACTTAATCTGCAGTGGTCAGGCTGGAAGTAAGTGCTACAACCTGTGAACAGGCAGCAAGGACAGCCACCTGTCAGGACCCCTGTCACATGATAGGCACCGTATGGCACAGCTTTTGAGGCATATTGTTCATAATGAAAAACTTTTTACACAAGTGAGATACATCCCCTAGAAAAGCACAATTTTGAGTTACAAAGTTTTTTCTTCTGGGACCTATTCAATTCATACCAAAAAGAAAGTGTTTCCCACAGCATACCAACAGATGGATATCATTTTGATAGTTTAAGTGTCCGAAGAAGCAGAGACAGAGCGCTGCTCTATAGATCCCATCTAGACCAGACAACAGGTGAGCGGTTACGGTCAGCCGGCAAATCTTACTGATATTCTAACCTATTGAACTTTCCCAGAACAGGGTTCCTCTGTAGACGCACATTATTGCATTGCAGGACCTGTTCCTTGTGCTTTGATCCAGTCAATGTGAAGCAGATCTGTGGCTGTGGCCTTAACAGTGAGATAATAAAAGCAGGCTGGCCGGGAGAGAACTGGTCTGGGACAATGCTTCTCTTTCAGGCAGCTGGCATGCTGGATGCTTGTACAACAACTAGTAAAGTGACTTTCCAGCTTCAGCACCTTTTGCTGGAAGCAAGAATGGACTCCCTTTTTTGTTCAAAAAAAGATCTTTACCTGCGTAACTAAGTGCCAAGGTGTTTCGAGTTTCAGCCTTCATTTTACCGTGCTTTTGTATTGTCCTTTAATGAAATTGTATAAAAGTTTGACATGATGTTTAACAAATAAAGTGAGTTGGGGAGGGAATTAACCCTGGATTCCCCTGTAAGGACCGTACTAAGTGGACTTCCACTATAAATGTGCTTTGAAGGGCACTTTTAATGGCATGGTAACTTATTTTGATGGACTATTAAAATAAAGTGTAACAGGAAATTTACCCACCAGTCATTGCACATTTGTTTACCAATGTAAAGTGCACAAAATGAACAGTTATGATGCAAATATTGTGACTGCAGTTAAATAAAATATATATATATATATATAAAAAGCTACTCAGTCAGAAGATGTACCCATGCCTATATTACAGTGCCAGGACTCATCAGGCTCACTGGGAAAGATTGGCCTCCACAGAGTCCTGACATTAACCCTATTGAAAGTCTTTGTATTGTGTTAGAGTCGACATTACATTGCCTGTCACACACTGTAATATTTCACTGGACCACTTTAAGCTTTATTAACATTGATTAACACAATGTTATGCAATCACAATGCTTATTTCCATCAAGTGGTGCACTGATTTTTGGCCAAGAGCTTTTATTGACAATGAGAGAGTTGAATCACTTTGCTAAGTCGACTCCAGCACATCCCAATGACTTTCAATAGGGTTTATGTCAGGAAGCTGTGGTGACCAATTCATGTGTGAAAATCATTCCTCATGTTCACTGAACCGCTATTTCACAATTCAGGCCTGGTTAATCTTGACCATGTCAACACTGAATATGCACATGGGTACGTCTTCCTATATAGTTTTTTAAGAAATGAAAAGGTATGATGCATCAGTTTGCATTAAAAATTTTAATATATTACAGAAATATATTAATCACGGCAATAATGCAATAATCCAACCCCAGTAAGTGTTCGATCATTTAAATTTGCAAAAGTATAGAAGTTATATTTGTTTGCAGAAGAATGTGCTAAGGAAATAGGGAGCAGTGAACACTACATAGGGACCCTATTAATAGGGAAAGAGCTAAAGATGCCTTGTGGGTGAAAAATGTTCTGCTGACGACTGAAATGCAGGAAATAAACATTTTGGCATCAACAAGGTAAGAAGAGTGAGCACATTAAGAGTGTGTAAAAACCACACATGCACTATCAATAACACATTTATTTAGGCAAATGTTTGTTATTTTGTCCGTTGTAGCGTTACTACAAGTCGTACAAGTATACTACAAATATAAGACATTTGGTGTCTCTCAGTATTTTTCTAATTACAATCATTTTAATAAATGGTGCTAAAACATCTCAATATCAATTTTATATTTCAGCAGTCTCAAACTAGACTTATTCAAAAACACTTTATCTGAATTATTTACCTTCGTAAAATCAAAAAATCCTAGTAAATCTGTATTTCCTGCATTCTCTTGGAAACTTTCTGAGCTTGAACTCAAGGGCCAAAATGTACTTGTTGCTGTATAAACTGGATGTTGCAATCAAATTGCGCTTTTGTTCTGGAGGATAGAGTGAAACAAAAGGCTCAGCTTAGGCTTTTGGGTTTTAGCCTTCCTTCAGACTTGTGTAGGAAGGATCTTTCACTTTTCTGCTTATGATAAGTGACTTCTCCTGTTCCACACACACAATGGTCACTCTGTTGGGCCCTTTTTAAAGGCGTTGAGCCTGTACGGTTCGGCAGCCCTCCCCGGCGTTTGCTTAGCCACCCAAATGGCAGGCGCAAGGCAAACAGAGCCAGCCTCCACTGCAGCCTTTCAGTGCTCCGTCCTGCCTCTAAGAGGCTTATGTCCTCACCCAGGGGTGGTAGGAAGCACGGGATGAATGGATGAAGGAGGGAGGGGCAGGAAGGATGAAGGTATCTGCCCAATCAGCCGTTACTGCTGAGATCAGAGGAGCCGAGGAGTGACCGGTAAAGTGAGAAAGAGTATTGCTGTCGTACCTCTCCGTTAAGATTCAAAACTTCTCTCTGTGAGCTATTTGGTCAACTTTCAAAGAAGAGATGAGGAAATAGCAGAAGGCTGGTGATGTCATGCTTAGCTGGAGATGCAAACATTTTTAAAAGAATCTCCTTGGTGTTTTTTCTGTACTCTAGGGGCTTTGGCACTGCAGTAGGATCTATAATTATTTGCTAATCTGGGAGGAAATGCTGTTTGCATGAGAACATTGAGACAGAGGTGAAGGATGGGTCTATTAAATAAGACCCCATTCAGTGAATGAATGAAAATGGAGGGATGAATAGTTCCTTACACCGATGAATACAAGCGTATTGCATTGCACAAAGGCAGACCACAGGGACCTTTCTTTGAAATCAGGAGTTAATCTGGAAAATTCCTGGCAGCAGGCACCCGAAACACAAATCCTGATGCCTGGAGAATGGCACACTGGCACAACGTCAGCTAAAGGCCATTAACAAGGTTTTACGGCCCCCATGCACTACCACTGCGGAAGAGATGAGTGCAGCCAGCACGTATTCTAGGCCAGTTCCGCTTCTCAGGAGTGGCATATTTGGAATGCTCGTTTTCGTCCTGTTTATTATTTATTACAAAATGCTATTCGCACATTGTGTCATTTGCATACACCTTCTTTTCATAAAATAAAACAAGTCACGATGAAGTGCCTTGATATCATAACAGAAAAAAAGCCACACTAAAAGATTGAATCCTTGAAAAGGAAACTTTATAAAATAATTCTTTAGGCAGAACTTTATTTTAAGGGGTTTGTTACACGTTGCATGTTCTTCATAATAACAATACATTAGGCATAATAACATCCAAGTAACCCTACTCCAAACTAATTATAATAAGGACATGTAGTTAACTAATATTATTCGGTACTTATAATTATACTGTTACAAGTCAATATCTGCTAATGCTTTTTTTAATGGTCCCCCAACAGAGATTCTACTAACTAGAAGTAACTTTACCAACCTTAATCCTAAACAATTAGTCTGTTAGTTGATGTAATTGCACATTAATAACAGTTAGTTGACATGTAGTTGCAAAATATCTGAGGTGGACTATCGGAAAAAAGTGTCATATTTACAAAATACCACAAAAATCAACTAAGAAACAGAAACCTGTAGGCAAAATATGATGAGAATATGGTTTTTAAATACCTGATCATTTGAGCAAGCCAAAGTTAGGTAAGGTGTCATGTGGTGCAACTTGATGATATCAAAATAATAATAATAATAATAATTATAAACTGTATGTAAGTTCTTAGGAATGTAGTTTCTCAGAACTTGCACAAGTTCCTATAAGTAAACTAGATTTCCTTTATGGTGAATAGTCTTATGTGTCACTGACCTTTAAACTGGCAATTTAACTGTCTCAGAACATCACCATTTGCAATCCCAGTTAAGCACTTCTACAGGAAGAGGATGAATGCTGTTCTCTCATGTAAGCTCCAACATACAGATGTGTCACGGTTCGGAACTGTGATTCAGATCAACCGTAAAGACTCATTCTTCAATGTGCAACGGTGGCTAACTTTTTTGTGCCATAAGCCAGGAAATCCTGGGTTGGCGTGCCGGTTTGGCTACCAATCCGTTGTCTAACCCCAGCATCAGAGACTCCATTGAAGCTCTCCATCCAGCTGTAAAATTGGGTAGAGACGGGACCCCCTCTAAAAACACGATATTGCCCCACTCAGCCGGGTTGAGCGAGCCGAAGGTGTAAGCTTTGGGAGGGCAAACATGCCGTGTTTGCTTTCTGCCTCTTCCTCCTTAGGACTCCAGTTTCCTGCCCTGAGCTATTGTGTTTCATGGTGCATTTCCCCATGTTGACCGCATGAATTCTGCAACATTAAGGAAGGCCAGATCAGCATTAAAGTCCTTCCAGGAGTGCTGTCAGAAGAAATTTGCTGTTTAATCTTTACTGGTCAAAGCAAAAAAAGCACAAGGAGTATGTAATTGTCAGAAAGTATAAGTGAGCTCAGCTTGTTGAATGAACACAGTCAAGGAAACAGCGGTGACCAGCAGAAGAATCTTGGGTTTGGAATGAATGAGAATCCAAAGTCACTGCCAAATGGTTTTTGTGAACAAACTACGTGAATATGTCTGACCACAGATCTCAGCTATCTATTTAGCTGGTTTAGGCTGGAAGTAGCTGATTTCAGCAGGTCTCGCAGCCTGGCTAGGCTGGTTTTAGCAGATCGTTCCAGCAGGTCTCCAAGCATAAACCAGCTAAGACCAGGAAATGTGGCAAAACCCCTCTAAAACCAGCTTGCTGACCAGCTTAAACCAACTAAGACTAAGTTATCCCAGCTAAAACCAGCCAACCAGCCTAGGCTGCTTAAAAACTACATTTCCCAGAGGCGAGCACGATAAATACATTCGCCGGAAATGCTTCTGGTTTCCTCAGTCAGTAGACATGAAAGAAAAGTGTTTACTACGTTTGAAATATGGATAATTATCATACAAAAATGCATGGGTTTGCTACAGGGGGGCTTTATTCACCCCCGGAGTCAGAAGAGGGACGATTTATTAGGAATATGTGCACTTTATTTTATGTTTTCCGAAATGTGATGGCTATCACCTGTTTAAGCACATTGGCTTGGACGGGTCTGGACAATTTTTCCAATTCTGATTGGATTTCTCTGAAAAAAAAATTTCACATACATGTAGGATTCTGTAAAGGTGAGTAAAATTTTTGGGTAAACTAACCTTTTAATGATAAATTAACAGCAAGTAAAACTGAAATAGACATGACAGTTTGAGCTGGTGCATGCATTGCAATAGTAGGGCCTACCCCTTATCAGATGGGTTGCTTTGCATTAAATCTCATAAATGACTGCACTGCAGTGCTTTTCATTTATGAAAAGTCACTGTGCTCCTAGTAGAATATTTGCCCTGAATTTAATTTTTTTTTATCTTGCTTTCAGTTTGAATAGACTTGAAGCGCTATTGGGCCACCAAGCCAAAGAGCACCTTACTGTCCATTCACACACAAAGACCACATTGAGTCTGCTGCGCTGGTCTGTGAGTCTTGACCTGTCGCCCTGAGATAAACCTTTCAAAACAACAGCTGTGGTGGAGGAGGGGTGAGACCTGGGCCTGTGGCCATGGTCACGCATGGAGGCCTGCTGTTCTTCAATTGAGATGGCCAGATCCCTTCAATTACAACAAGTGGGCTTTTTTAGAAGTAGTTCTGTGAGTGGTCTTGGATTATCTATCTATCTATCTATCTATCTATCTATCTATCTATCTATCTATCTATCTATCTATCTATCTATCTATCTA
>JAUCMT010000051.1:11269474-11311833 GCA_032357475.1 Enteromius thamalakanensis
AGAGCAAGATATTTTCATTTGAGACAGCTCAAACATGCAATTTAGTCTGGGACTAGCTTAAGCCTTGTCTGTGAAACCGGGGGATAGTGTTCAAATAAGTTTGCTTGATCAGTTACCAAAGCTTAAGTCATGCAAGAAAATACAATTTTCTTATTATATTGAGAAAATGTTGTGTTACAACGTGACTACACTCTCATGACAAGATAAGATTTTTTCCCTTTTCTAGTGCTAAATAAAGGCAACAAGTAAGCATCTTTAACCAAAACAATATTACACAGACCATTTAATCATTCTAAGACAACAATAGAACCACTTGGCAGGGAATTATCTAGATATGTATTTCTTTGCACAAAAGAGTACAGATTTACAAGAGGAAATCCAAACATGGTTTTAAGGGTAAAATGTCCATATTTACAAAATGGCAATCCATACTCAAACATTTTTAATCTAACAGCATTTAAAATGCTATAGGATTAATAGATGAGGAGTGAGAATGATTTGTTTCCACAATGATGTCATTATTTAAACATCTTATATAGACAATTATGAGTGGTGAAGGCAGAAGGGAATCATATGGATTACAGATTCAATCTACCTACTTTTATGAGATTTTTTGGCTGATATTTTGGGGGAGCCACAAGATTTCCTGGTTACAGCAACTTTAATTTTTATTATTGATACTTTGTAATGGCTGTCCAAGAAATGACAATGTGTTTTATTCCTCCAACGTTTTATGCCATAATCTAATTCTGCACACAAGTTAAATATGGAATTTTGGATGGAAACATAGTTAATTGTGTTGTGAATTTACACACCAGCGTATGATATGATGCAAGAGCCTTGTTGAACTAGAGGGTTGGAAAAAAGGTTTGGAAAAAAATGCCATGAAATGTTGTAATATTTCATAAAATGTAATAAATAAATAAAAAATACAGTGCTTTGCAAAAGTATTCATACCCTTTCACTCTCCCACATATATCATCATGCATTATTTATATATATATAGAGACGCAGCCTCTACACTGAGGTCGTAGAACCTGGTGAAGGTGTTGGACGTCGCCCAACCCACAGCCCTACAGATATCTGCTAGAGAGGCGCCATGAGCCAACGCATAGGACGAAGCGACACTCCTTGTTGAGTAAGCTCTCAGTCCTAAGGGTCTCCCTGGTATAAATAGGCCAGGGAGATGGCTTCAACCTCCCAATGAGCCAACCTCTGTTTGGAGACAGCAAAGTGCAGTCAGTATAGAGGCGCAATGCGCATACAGGACACAAAAACTCTAAGGCTGGGTCTAACTCCTCCCGGGGCAGAGCTTGTAGGTTCACTACCTGATCGCGGAAGGGCATGGTAGGAACATTGGGCATGTAGGCCGGCCAGGGTCTCCACATGAGAATCAGCCAGGCCAAACTCTAGGCACTCTTCGTCAACAGAGAAGGCTTGTAGGTCCCCCACTCTCCTAATGCAGGCCAACGCAGTCAGAAGCGTTGTTTTCAGCATCAGATACTTAAGATCTGCTGACTGGAGGGGCTCAAAGGGAGCCTGACGTAGGCCATGCAGGGCGACGGCAAGGTCGGGAATTTACCCGACGCACACCTCTGAGGAACCGGACGATGAGTTGGTGCTTCCTGAGGGACGCACCCTCCACAGCATCGTGATATGCGGCTATGGCAGTGACATACAACTTCTCTCGCAGGAAAGAAAGCACAACTGCGATTATGCATCTCTGTGGGTTCTCTCTGCGAAAGGAGCACCAGTCGACGAACAGACCCCATTTCAGAGCATAAGCCTGCCTCGTAGAAGAAGCTCTTGTTTGAGAGATAGTCTCTATCCCAGCACTTGAAAGGCTGGAAAGGTCTGACATGTCCCGTCCAGAAACCAGACGTGCAGGTTCCAAAGATTGGAGCGCGGGTGCCATATCATGCCCACCCCCTGAGAAAGAAAGTATTTTCTCAAGGGGATCTTCTAAGAAGGGGCTGCCGCGAAGAACAAGTCCGGCCAGCAAACCAAGTCCGGGAGGGCCTGTATGGCGCTATACCAGCAGGACTTGCTCATCATCCTCCCTGATCTTGCACAGAGTGTGGTTGAATATCCCTGTAATGTGTACAGCGCGCAGAGATTTCAGCCACTTGTGACTCCGCAGCTGTGGACTGCCACCTACCCCCTGGCTGCAATGCCATTGAAAGCAGCAAGGAGCCTGAGCAAAGGAGCATAAGCCAACCTGGTCAGTTCCTTATGCACTTCCGGGAAGAAAGGCACTGGAGGGGAAGGCGGAACATTCTGGAGATCAGCCAGGCGCCTCGCCGTGGCAGTTAAAAAACTATTACGGTTTCTAGCAGCAGACCCATCTCTAGAACGACTGTTAGAAGGCGACTGCGCGAATCAGGCTTTCATAGTCAAATAACTGCCAGGAAACCACTGCTAAGGAGAGGCAACAAGCAGAAGAGATTTGTTTGGGCCAAGAAACACAAGGAATGGACATTAGATCAGTGGAAATCTGTGCTTTGGTCTGATGAGTCCAAATTTGAGATCTTTGGTTCTTTGGATAGATTCCACATGCCTGGTTCCCACTGGGAAGCATGGAGGAGGAGGAGGTGTGATGATGTTTTGCTGGTGACACTGTTGGGGGATTTATTCAAAATTGAAGGCACACTGAACCAGTATGGCTACCACAGCATCTATTATTAAAAGTATTACAAGGTATATTTTTATTGTGCTAAACCAAGATAAAAAATATTACTTGGAAAAAAACAAATTTTGCAAGTTGACTGAACCTTTTTATTTTTACATGTTTATACCTAAAAAACATTTTAACAAGTTTCAAAGCAGCTTTATAGCGAAAACATTTTGTCGCCAAAATATATTATGCAGTTTATTTTATAGATTCTCAGTTTTGTTCATACTTTAGATTAGCCTTTTTATATATTTATATTATTTCTTAATGTTTTTTTCCCTTTTTGTATGATTTTATTATATTTTATTTAGTTTACTTTAATAATTATTATTATTTGAATATAATAGTTATTAATAAATTTTTAAATCTACATTTAAAAAAAAATTCAGTTACATTGGTTTTATTTCATTTTTATTTGTATTATAGTCATTTAATACTTAATTTTATTATTTCAACCACAAAAACAGTTTTAATAGTTTTAGCTTCTGTTAAGAATAAAACACTGATCTTTGGAAAGAAGAATTAAATTATTAATAAACTCAAATTCTGTAAACATTTTTCAACATACTTCATTTGGCTCTCTTAAATTTTGACACTTTGTTATGCCTCAACATTCAGTGTCTGGAAACTAGTTCTTTCACACCCTGATCCACTTGATTGGAAGCTACCATTTTGTACAGTCTTGGGCTGGATCCCAGTCTGAGTCCCCGGCATGCGTGCTGCTCCTTAGCTCAAGTGTTCGCGTGGAAGATCATATCGTGTTGGTTTAGCCATCCGATACTGACAAACATTTATTCACCCCTCCACCCTTTCTTGTTGCCCTCTTCCGTGCCGCTCCAGGTCATTAAAAACTTGTGACAGTTTGGGCTGGTTTAAATGACTGGTGTGTCTAAGGCGCCGTCACACGTCTTGTTGTGGGAATGCTGATAAAATGGGTTGGTTTGGAGACTGTGAAGGGAATTATGGCAGACTGTGAAGGGAAGTGAGGCGGTGAAGGGGCCCAGATTCCCCATTCCGATTGCAGGGGCCCATCCCACTCCTCCCATGCTTGAAATCCAAGCCAAATCAATTACACTCCCCCGGCACCTCAGAAATTACAGAGCAATAAATAACCCCCCAGAAAAATATGAAGGAGTTATGAGGGTCTGTGGACGGTGGTGAGGCCCACAGCTCCTTCATGGTTCTCTCTGCTCCCCCTTCTTTCGTCCTCCTTGTGCTCTTCTTCTTTCACTGACTGTAGATTTGGTCCCCTTGATTCCTCCTGCATCTCTAGTTTCAAGGCTTTCTGCTGTCCATGACCTACAGTCCAGCTTTAGGATATGTGATCCGGTGTGTAGCAGTGCACCCTGCTTCTCCTGTAGCCTATGAGGATTGGTGGGACATTTATCTTTTTTCCTCAATTGGCCCTTGAGCTCTCAGAAGCCAATAGAGGATGATATCTCTTTTTTTTTGACATTGGTAAATATTTGTTACCTTTTTAAAAAATATTTTTAAAACCATGTTAATTTAGCAAATAAATCTTGATATATTTCTACTCTATTTAATAATGTATTCAAAAATATATTAATATTTTATTTTATATAAAGACAGCAGAAAGTATATTAATGAAAGCTGTGAATTAGCTGTATAGGAATTAACCACTAGTTTTCCAAAATGTTGAATTATTAGGAGCTAATAATAATTATTTGAAATGTAATGTAATTCTAATAAAATGTAAAAAATTATATAGCCTTTTTAACGGAAATTACGTGACAAAAGCAGCACTTATACAGTAGTTACTATAGTACAATACACAATAGTTATGGCTACTTGCAAACTAATTAGGGGTCATAAAACGAATGACTTTGTTTTAATGACCACATGAGAGATTGTTTAATTATGTTAAGGCAATCTACATAAATGTGAGCCTGTTGAAGACATTTTACAGTGTACTGAAGTGCTTGTGGAAAAATAGATGAGTTTGACGTCAAGTTAAACTAGGCAGAATGTCAAACTCCACCATATAATCTAAGAGCAATATATCTTCACAATAAAAACTGATGTTTGCCAGGCCAGTTCTGACAGTTCATTTCAATGAAGAAGTCCAAACCTGTGTGGAAGTGTAAGAGCCAAAATAAAATGGCGCCATTTACTGGGGGATGTTTACCCTTCACACTTCCTGGCCTCACACACTCTAGGCATTATCCACAGAGGCTCTGTGTATAGACAAGTGTTCAAATACTTCCCTTGATCAGCAGATAGAGAGAAAGAGAAAACACACTCGCACACACAGATAAGCCATTGTACTCTCGTCCGGAGCGCTGGGCTGAAGGCTAAGCGGTTGAACATTAACTATGGCTCAACTACAGCAAGTTTTTACATCATGTTTATACCTGAAGGGAAAATATACAACAAGATTAAATATACTTTAATCTGTAAGAATCTCTTTACAAAAAGTTGGTTTTCTAAGTCAGTTTTCTAATGTTCATTAGTGTTTTTGTTTTCCTCACAAAGTAGGCCTATGTGAGGGAATGTGTCTAGGTAAAGAGAGATTTTGTAAGTGTGTGACCTTAATTGGAACAGGATACAGGAAGGCAAACAGCTGATGTAATATTCTAAGTAATTGCTACATAATTACTCTGGCTGGCCTTACTACACTACACACTGGTTTCTGCAGATAAAAGTGACATTGACATAGTGCCTACAGTAAGAAGAACATGAACATAAAGATGTTTCCATTGGCATATATTCTGTTATTACTTTGCTCCTTAGCAATGTCACTCCTCAGGAGGTTTTGATAAGATTGATAAGTAATGGCATGTTTCATGTAACATAATAATGTACTTTTCCGTGCTGCATTTCCACAAATAAAGCATGCTTCATTAGAAATGCATATTAGGGTAAATGATATCATAGACATGATATCTCTTGTGAAAAAGAACTACATTTTGGCATAACATAATGAAATAACATACTTTAAAACAATATACTTTACTGCGAACTGAATGTAATGCTTTGAATACTTTACTGCATGTTATTTGCAATTTAAATAAAAAGTATTATAGGTTAAATTTATGTAAATGCAAATCTTTATAATAAATACAATTGAATTATGATGACTGATTGCTTTCTGATCTTCATGTGTGGTTTTATCAATTCTTGTTGTCTTTGTTTGGCAATTTGGAATTTTTGAACTTTAAATGTAATATTAAATAGCACATTAAAGTTATAATTAAATACTTACATAAAAGTACATTCAATACACTCAGGCACCAATACCATTATACCATTTAGCATTATTACTGTAGGTAGAGTAGTGCTAGCTGTGCTAAAGTCATGGGTTTTAATAATTGAACGGATCAACGATATACACTCAGTTTGGAATAAACGCATTGAATGCTGAAAATGTTTGGTTGTACTGCTTATCTAGCTGCCTGGATCGTAATAAATAGGCCTGTTATGTAAAAGTAGTCTCTTAGAAAAAGAAAACACATAAATGGTAAGATGTTGACCTCAACTGCTTACCAACCAACAGTTCCATGATCAGTAACATCATAACAGTGATAGAAAAAAAATCATAAGGTTGAACAGTTGTGAGGAAGGTTGGCAGCTTTACACCTTGGAAGCTATAGGCAACTTCCAAACAGTACTTACTTGCAGAAGACATGGGTCAGTTTAAGGCACTCTTAATTAACAAAGACAAAATGGCTGCCACTAACTTTTACTACAGGCACTGGAAACTCACTGAACCTCAACATCAAATATGAAAATTTTGTCATTGAAGCTCCTAATGGATTGCTGACTGAAAAAACAAGGACAATTCCCATATATTTTGGCAGGACATTTTAAGGAAAGCTCCAGCCAACAATAATGGGGACTATCCCCAGATATCACAGGCGTCTGGTCCTGATAGTTGTCCTGCTTGTCTCTTAATGGATTGTTACACATGAGAGATAAGTCAGTAGACATGCGTCTAGACATTTAGAGGGAGACGCTGAGGTGTGATCAGTAAGTCAATCTGCCTGACTGAAGATCTAAATACAAACAATTTACAATAGCATAAAATAGTGTGTTAATCTGATGTGCATAGAACAAATAAATACCTCGGCAAATAAAAATAGGCCGGTTTTTAATCTATAACATTTTCTGCAATTCGATCACTCACACACACACAACATGGGCGAGTATTTTAAATTATACTTTATTTAATATAAAACGAACAATAAACAAATAAATTAAATATTTCTAAAATAACTCTCTTGAGGGGAAATTTATAATAACATTGTTTGATTGTTACAATGAGGAATACACAAATGGAATGTTGTGTGGTTTATATTTTCATACACAAAGAATGTGCTTTTACAATTCTGAAGGTGTAATGAACTGCCTAAGCGTTTGTTTTTCTTATTTAGAGGTCATACATCACTGTAGCTGCCTGAAAAGTAGATTGAGTTCTGGTGATACATCGAATTGAACAGTTTTGCTCACATTGGGAATATCAACTCCCAATTGTCCCAGAATGTGCCCAAGGGGAGCTGCAGGAGCGTCCCTGGCTAAGAATGCAAAGTACAAGGTAAATTAACTTGAAAAAAGCCATTGGTTTCTTATCAGCTTGTGGGATGAGTCTTTGCATTCCCTAAAGGACATTGCTGAGTTTTGTTTAGAAAGGCCAGCATTAGCATTTGTATATTAAAAGATAGTGCAGGATAAAGATGGGCAGCTGGAGACATTAGCATAATAAGGGGCTTTCTCATTTGCACACAGGCCTTAGACAGCCCCCCAATCACCCTAGCCAGCAGTCACACACATTACAGCTGCATGAGACCATTGTCCACTTAGGCCTATGCCTGGACCCTGCAAACAAACTGGGGTGGTTAAAAGGTTACAGCCAAACAATGGAGGATTCACCATTTGAAATCAATCAATATCAAGGCATTTCACATTCAGTCAAGTCCTTTTCTTCTGTACAGTACTGACAATGGAAGCGATGCCAGTCCCCGCAATGTCTCAGTTTGAATGGGATAAATAGTTGGGGAGAAGACCACGACAAACCATGCTTACCAAATACTGAGGCATGAAATGAACAGAACAACAGGAAGTTGAGTGCTCAGAGATTTAGCCTTGACAGTGTCCAATGGTACGAGCAGCGAACAATAGCTATTGTAAATGTGTCGTTGAAATGAAGAATCATTCAGGGATAGCTTTAGAACGGATTTACATAATTTCTTCACCTAAGTAACACCTTCACTTTATATCATTTAGAATAATTTATAAAATGTAATTGTCTTCTGTAATGATATGTACATAAAATATTTTAAGGTATTCACAGGAAATCAAAAATCAGGCACTTTGCTGCCACCACAGCAATTTTTTAACATGCAAGATCCTGAGATTTAAGACACTTCTTTAAATAAGAAAATGTAGAATAATTTTATATAGAGAGATATTTATATTTATCAATGCTATCTGCTTTTTATATCAAAATAAATGTTCTCTTTTTAAAAACAAAATCTATTTTGAAAACGCTCCTGTATGCTGCTCCAACATAGTTTTCTACATACAGCAGCACCCATTCAATAAAAACTTTAAACAAAAAAGCTCATGACCAGACTCCGTCCTGTTTCTCTGTGAAATCTACCAATCACCAAGTTTCATAGTGCCAAGCATTGTTATAATGTTCTTAGGCAGAGTAACAAAGGTGAAAATCCTTTTCATACAAGTGTTTCCAGGCAAGATCTGATGTCCATAAGCTTGTCCCCAAAAAGGACTATCGCATTGTTGTCTTCAAGTCCATCCGAGAGCGCACATCATGGTAGCCGATAAGGCATGGGTCAGTTGACATAGCATCATGGGTAAACACTGAATCATTGTCTGAAGAGCAAGAGCTGGAGGTGTCCTCACAAGATGGGGAATACTGTTCGAATGGGGTGGACAGGTCCAGATACTGAAAATGTAAAAATACAGATGGTTTAGAGGTTTAGTTATAAAGCAAACTCTAGGACTCAAACTGTTGCTGAAATAGGCGTTTACCTCATCGGAAATGGACACCAGCACCCTGTCAAGCTCTTCAACAAGCTGTTTAAATGTTGGTCTATGTGTTGGCACAGCATGCCAGCATTCTCTCATCTTCATGTAGCTAATAAAAGCAATTTAAATGTAAGTACAGAACCTTGAAGAATGAAGTTAAACATCTTTTCCAGCTAACAGATTGATGCTTACAGTTCATGGGTGCAGTTGGAAGGTTTATCCATTCGATGACCTTCCTTCAGCAGCTTAAAAAGCTCCTCTACTGGTATCCCAGGGTATGGTGATCCTCCCAATGTGAAAATCTCCCACATCAAAACTCCAAAAGACCAACTGTGGAAACGAGACCAAAAAGTGTAGGGTAAACAGCTTGAGCCGTACTAATTTAATTTTCTTATAGAGAACATATTTTATTCATCAGGCCATTTATTTTACTCGTTAAAATCATCCACCATCAGGATTAAACTGTACTGGTGCATTCTGGTTGATCTGAACGGGCTGAAATTTCAGCCAAGGGGATCCCTGCTCAGCTGATTCTTTGGCAAAGCTGAAATGATTAGCCAGACTTACACGTCGCTCTGGTGTGTGTAGACTCTGTCAAACAAGGCTTCTGGTGCCATCCATTTCACTGGCAGACGTCCCTGAAATTAGAAACAACAGGGTTGTGAGTGGGACAGTTAGCTACCACACAGGCTGAGCCAAAGAACTTTTTTTTTGATCCACAAAAATATGACTCCCCACTCCTTCGCTAATCCCCGCCCCCCTTTCTGTAATTATGTTCTATTAAGCTGTCTGCCAATCAGCATGGACACATCTGTCTTTAAAAGCATTAAGGCATTAAGCGGGCACAAACAGGGTCATACAGCCATGCCAACATGTGGGATGTCTTCAAAAGAGCCAAAATCCTCTACCTACAGTTCTAAGAACGTTTTGAATAGAATTGTTACTTACATTAGTAGTTTTTTTGTAGTAGTCAATCTGATGCACTCCTCTTGCCAAACCAAAATCTGCGATTTTCATCACATTGTCCTCTGTCACAAGAACATTCCTTGCTGCTAAATCTCTGTGAATGCACTGTTGAGACAAAAAATACATTTCTATTTAGTTGAATTGACCCAAAAAATGTTTTGGCAAATCTTTTCTGTCTCTGGTAAGTAGATAAACATGTTCACAGGGAAGCTAGAGTTTTGTTCCTGCAAACCAGATGAAACCTCAACAGAAATGACAAACTACTTTCTATATGAGGAATGCTGTCTGCATCAACATATAGCAAGCAACATTTGCAAAAGTTTAAACAACCCCAACTTTAAATAGACTTGGACTTCACAGAAAAAAAACACTGAACTGGTTTCTGATGTAAATGCATGTCATTAAGTTTATTTTGGTTTTTATTTTAAATAGTTAGTGGTATTTGAGGATAGAAAAAGAGGACAAAAATGGCCCCTGGTTTGTGGCCCTTAATGGAGGGGTTTCAGACGACTGCATTCTTAGCAGGCCACAAAAAGCTAGTAATACGATCCAGTGCACAGGCGGGTCCGAGCGCCTGCTTGCTAACAGATTTATGGCAGTGCTAAAAAGGACAAAGCTCACAGAGACAGGATGGACACAGCGGTAAACACGACACACCACCACTCCACTAAGGAATGCTTGGCATCACGTGTCAGACTAAAGGATGTGTTGATAAGATGCGGGGGGGCTGTTTCAAAATGAAGCTAATTGATCCCTGCGAGCAACTTACTCTTTTGGAGGCCAGGTACTCCATCCCTCTTGCAACTTGGTAGGCACAGGAAACTAGGTCTTTAAAGGTGAGCTGTTCTTCAGGAACCTTGGTCACATCAAAGGTGTAGTCCATGCCAGGTGGTCGACGTGCTCTGAGATATTCCCGTAGGCTACCCTTAGATGCGTATTCAACCAGCACATACAGCGGACCTGAACCAGAAATATACATTAAAATGAAGTCAACTGAATTTGTGCAACCTTGAGAGATGCCACAATGTTTAACTTACCATCCTGTGTGCAAACACCAAGAAGATTTATGATGTTCTTGTGCTTGTCCATCACCTTCATTAGCTCCATCTCAGAAATGAGATCTGCCAGGTCTTTGTCAGTTGCATCATCTGAAAATGACCAAAACTTTCTTCTAAGTCCGCAATTCAAAACTGCTCACCACTTTAATACAATTGCTGAAAGCACAAAAGTACCTTTTAGCATTTTAACAGCTACAGTTGTCACTTGATCTTGATTCTCTTTGTTTATCCCATAAGCCTCCGCTCTCACCACTTGACCAAAGCAGCCCTCTCCAAGCGGTTTACCTAAAGTCAAACTGGCAAAAAAGAATTCAAATAAACATTTAGTTTACCATCATATAAAAGGAAACTTTTTACAGCTATGGTTGCTGGTACTGCTTACTTTTCTCTTGTAAACTCCCAGTCAGGGTCATAAGGCAGTTCAAACTCCATAACTCCAGCCAGCATTGGGGAGCAACTGGAGGAAAGACGAGCCACCCGCATCAATGACGCACTTGATTTTCCAGAAGAATTGGACTCCACTGAATACTGTGATAGGATCCAAAACATACAGAATTTAGAATCCAGAATCTTTTGAATACCATGTTCTTGGGAATTTTCATGAGGTTTGTTTAGAAGTGTCATCTTACCTGTCTGCGTAAAGGAAATTTAGAGAGTTTCTGCACTGGGAGAGTATCAAAAGGCTCCCGACTGGGATGAACCTGCATACGGCAAAGGACCACTATAACAATGGCCATTACCAGAGCCAGGAAACCAGAGGCATAGATGATGATATCAGTGTACTTGGCTTCCATAAGGTCCATCTCCTTGGCCACATCCTCTTCTGTGGAATTGACAAGTTTTCATTACTTTTACATCTGAGTCTCAATGAGATCTTAGAATTTTAGTCATCAATATGTCTATAAAAACCTACCTGATAAGACTGTAAGCCAAGCAGACTGATGAGAGAAACCAATAGAGTTTCCAGCTAAGCAGGTGTATTCTCCTGCATCCTCCTTTGTGATATTGGTAAGATACAAGACTTCAACTTCAGACATGTTCAAGCTTCCTGTCTGAAAAGTCAGAAGAAACAATCAACGTTTTACTGCTTGTTCACTCAATACTTATCTGTTTCACCTTTAGAATAGTATAATAAATGACTTGTTAAATACCTTCACAATCTTCACGTAGGGAATGCCATCAGGCCCATAACGACTGCCATTCATCTCTATGTGCTTCAACCACTGGATGTGAGGCTGGGCATCACTGTAGACTTTACACAGGAACTGGGCATCTCCACCCACTACAGCTGTAGTGTTTTTGGGTAAACCAGCTTGAAGGATGGGCCTGTGAGGAGAGCGTTCTAAAAGAAGACATTTGAAGGTTTTTACTTTTCCACACTGTATCTGTAAGATATTTAACAGTTCTTTCAAAAGTTCTCAACATCCATCAAAATTAATGTTCCCTTTGAAAGTTGAGATTCAAGAAAATTTGATGAAAGATAAGGCACAGGGATAGACAAGCGGCACTTCCAAAGCTGATCAACGCTCACTAATTAATTCCATGAAGGGATTTTTAGAGCCAGGCCCATGTGTTGGGTTGCTTTGAAGTCGATGGGCTCTTTATTCCCTGTCCTTTCCCTTGTCTGCTAGGACACAGCAGTTAACCCCACGCCGGACTCTTAACAAACAGGTCTGTCACAGGTCAGGTAGAAAATTGGTCTCGACGCCTGGACAGCCCACAGCGCTTCCAAGCACGTACCATACAGACCGATGCCAGCCCCCACCCCGCATTCTCCCGCTGTGATGATATTTATTGCCCTCTTCCAGTGCGGATCTTAAATATCTGTATAGACATGTACAGCCTCGAGTGAAC
Organism: Enteromius thamalakanensis; assembly: GCA_032357475.1. Lineage (NCBI taxonomy): Eukaryota > Metazoa > Chordata > Actinopteri > Cypriniformes > Cyprinidae > Enteromius > Enteromius thamalakanensis. The sequence goes on from JAUCMT010000051.1 coordinate 11,282,030, forward strand.
CCTGGTGCCTGTTGTGTAGCAGCGTGCCCTGTGGCACTCTCTGAGGTGCATTTGGTGCCTGTCTCGCTATGTGACGCCACTGAGCTGCTGGTACAGGATCTCACTGATTTGATGCTTATTGCCTCTGACATTTGCTAAGCATGGCAAGCCTGCGATGGCTCCTCGTGGAGCCAGGCGGCTGTCTAGAGCAGGCAAGCAGAAGCCCCCTTACCTAACACGTCCAAGAGGTAGGTGTGAGCGATGGACCCATATTTGTTCTCCACCACACAACTGTAGTTCCCACGGTCTGAGGGGACCACACTTTCCATGACCAGGCTCCAGTGCTGATGTCGTAGCTATAAACACAAAATGGTAACATGTGAGCATAAAGTGATACTTTTGTATATTGCTAATATTCAGTAAACAAAGATAACAATCTCCACCTTGATGCCTCCGATCCGGTGCTCTCCTCTGAATTCTCTGCCATTCTTTAACCAGCGAATAGTAGGAAGAGGGCTCCCTGTGGCAGGGCAGCGGAATTTGACAGTGTTTCCAGCTGGGACTGCATAGAGCTTCTTCTCCATCCTTTGAGTGTGAGTCCAGTACGGTGCTAAAACGTAGAAACCAATGGTATATTTCAATCTATCACTCTAAAACTGAAATGCAACTTAATGCAACAGAACTTGCAATGAACGCTAACCTCTGGAGATGTAGACCTGGTCATTTTCACTCTCAGGACCAGCATCATCTAGACCGTTGTCCTCATCGTCATCTCCTGATCCTACCGCATCTGCAAAAAAGCAGTACGTTTTTACATGAGCATTCAAAAGAAGGTCTATTATTAAAGACTACTGCTTAAAGGTCACCATGTGGCAAAACCTACCTGCCACTGTGATAGTGAAATTGCGTAGAGCCTCTTTGGTGCCACGTAGCATACACACATATACTCCTGAATCTTCAAAGGTGACATCAGCAATCTCCATGACTGCTGCCCTTATCTGGATACGAGCATTGTGTTGCACCCGTACACCACCCTTGAACCACTGGACAGTTCCAGGGCGGTTTGTATCACAACGGAGTTTTAGTACATCTCCAAGCTCTAAGAGTAGATGCTCTGATGTTTCCTCCGTTGGCTCCTCAGAGACTTCTAGGACACAACAAGAACAATAAAGTTACTAATGGGAACACTATAACACTAAACTAAAGTTTACTTTTTAGATGTAACCTTTCAAATCTAGTGGTCAGTTTTGTTCTCCTAAATACTCATAAACCTATTTTCAAGGCAATATAATGCCAATGGCTGACCTGTCAGAGAATGATGGAAGATCTGCCTGATTGTGAGAAGGCGAGATGCTGATATAGCTTACCTGATAAGACTTCCACCCAGGCAGAGCGAGTAATTTGACCAAATGAGTTTTCTGCTTTGCATATATACTCCCCAGCATCTTCCAATGTGACATTCACTAAAGGAAGAATGTTGACTTTGGAGAGGTTCTCAAGAAGAGGCTGCAGGGGGAACCAAATGTAACATTACTCCTTCTTTCCTGAAGACAGTAAATATGCATAATAGAGATCTTTAAATCACTTTCTCACCGTAAGCGCTGTAAGAAGTGGTGATCCATCAAGCCCCAGGCGCTTGCTGTCCTTCTTGAACCACTGGAGACGTGTTGAGGCTGGCTGATGGAGTTTACACACCAACTTTACATGTCCTCCAACCAACAAAGTAGCATTCTCAGGAAATCCAGGAATAAGAATTGGTCGTGAAACTGGCGGAACAGAGAAAAAAAGATTTTGAACAACCACTACTGTAATTAGTCTGTAGTATAAACCACATTTAATAAACACATCTAATTAACATAACTTCTCACTAATTGCTAACTAGAGCCTTTCTCACAGAGATCACCACTGTTTTGGAGCAAATCAGGCAAACAAAGCTACAAACAAAAGAGAGAACAGAAACACAATTCTCAGCTGAGAATGACCTAACTTTGACTTCACAGCAGCGTTCCTTGTGGCCTAGAGGTGAATGTGATTTTGAGCGTTTGAGTGAAGAACGCCCCCTTAACCAAGCAATGTCACCTCCAGCACTGAAGCATAACATTCTTCAACCAATACACTAATGAACTTCACTGAATAAAACTAGGGCCTGGCCGGTATCTGACCCTGAAGAGGGTGTGAATGGTCAGCAGGAAAATAAAGGACAAGCTAAACAAAACACACAAACACATGCGCACTCTAATAGGCTGAATGGCTCAAATGGCAAACTTCACATAATAACTTGTATCTTAAGGACATATTTTGTAGAATCATATATCATTATTTGAAATTTCAGGTCCATGCAGTAGACATTTTTAGGTTTAACAGTATCATAAGTGGGTGCAATCCTGAAGTGTGGTAATAAAGCACTGGAAAACTACCTTTCCTTTTTGAAACTTTGAACTTTTATATAAATTTTAAATATTAAACACAGTCTATTGTTTATTATAACCTCTGAAATCCACAAATGACTCTAGTGTTATTTCTCAATTGAAAACAAGGCATTATATTACTAAGCTGTAGATAAATGGTCACTATGAAATGTTTATATTTGTACTTCCCCCAAACAAGTTCATTTCTGCCTCTTTTTGTTCTTTTTGCATTTCTCACTTGTCTGGGTGACTCTGACCATTAAAGTCTTACAGTTGTCAAATGACTTTAATTTCTCCTGGCAGGACCTTAGTGGGGCATTGTTGGGCTGCACCACAGGGTTTTCAATCTTTATCACCTTCCTAGCAGTGTATGTAGCTCACAAGTGTTCAGAGAAAGATGCTTTTAACGAACACTTTGCCCCAGTCTTCACAAGGGTCTACATCTGTTCCCTTCATTCTCTAGAACTGCGGTGCACTAAGCCCAACACAAAATGCTACATAAAGGTTATGGTTAATACTGTGATTTATAAAAATCCTCTGATTTGTATACATGAGGCTTTAGCACAAAAAACCCTGTGGAAATCAGCTCTGTGAAATTCTTAAATAGGAGATAAGCAGATACCTTCCTGGCAGGTACAAAATCTAGGCAACCCAGTGTTTGTACAATTAAACAGGAGACACATCTTTCCCACCCCTCCTAGCATCCCACAATCCCCTGTTACTGGCACTGGGCCAGACAGATTTACACTTCCGAGCCTCGGGGCTTTGGCAGGATCAGGTAGCACTGTTTATGGCTCAAGGAAATACTGGGATTGTTTTACTCTCTAAACGATTACATCCTCTCCAACTTCCCCTGGACTTAAATTCTTCATGATCAACTTAGCTCTATTTATCATGTATTGAATAATTCATCATGTATTCCAACCATTCATTACAGGCGGTCAGATTATGGATGCATTATGAATTTCAATAAAAAAAAGTTTATATTTAAAAACGTACCTTTTGACCGGACTTCCCCGGATGTTATGCTTCTTGAAAACACCAGTTCCATTAAGCAGATGGTAATGAAAACCTTAAAGATGCTCAACATCTTGCTGAGGTAATGTTTGTAAGTGTGGGAGACAGCTGGTCAGCTTCAAATGCTGACTCCAGGCATTGGCAACCTCAGTGTATTCACAAACCTGGAAGAAAAACACAGCTGATTTACAATTCACAGAAACTGTTGTGAAAGATGAACCCTTAAAATGAAATAAATGCATTGCACATCCCAACCCTGCCCACCAAACCACATTTGAAAATGAATGTCCTTTTGTACATCTACATCATTGTTGGACATTGTCTACGTCCCTCATGGACATGAATAACCCTCAGGTACGAATGTGCAGCACTTAAGGACAGTTGTTTATGAATGGGACCTGTACAACGTGCTTGTAATGGGCCGTTTCTATATAAACCCATGAATTGGATCCGGAAGATCTACGATTGCAACAGCTAATTGTCCAAATATAGAGCACAGAAATCAATTTCAAACATAAGATATTTTAGCCACAATTAATGTATCCTACAATTAAAAGAAAACAACTTGTGCTACTACGCCAGCTTACCTTTTTACTACTAATGTGTTTTTAAAATACTGATTTTGCTCAGCATGACAGAAAAATAAGACCAAACGTCAAGCTCTCCGGGTACGAGGAGACACATGTGTTCTCAAAACATTCGAGAATTTCACACTGAAGTAAGAGTTTGGTTAAGCTAAATAAATCCATTTACAAGTGTGAAACCACTTGGTGTAATGAAAGTCATTCTGAGCGCAAATAAACCTAAACTCTATCGGGTATATAAATACTTATGAACAGAAACTAAATTAGAATTAGATTAATTTATAAGAATTTGCACTTATACTAAAATTAGATACACGAATAAAATGTTATGAAGTTCTTTTCACATTTAATTTGTAAACTGTGTAGCGCAAGAGATGTTCCGACTATACGCTGTTTAATTTATAATCTGATCGCCTCCAGTCCCTAAACAATTTCATTTAGGCTACTTAATATATGTTTACATGTTAGTTCAATGTATCTGAAACAACTCATTATTTAATGAATCTCAATATAAATTAGTTATATGCACAGAACCCGATCTAGATCATAGATCTGACCCCAGTTTTGCAGCGAATAATAGCTAGCTAATTTTACCTATTTTCGCGTGTACTTTGCCCGGTCCGTGTAGGTTCGATAAGGTCCCAGCAGTTAGTGCCCTCGGATCTTGGTGGCCCTCGAGACACTCATGTGTCCTTTTTTTCCTTGCCGTTCCAGAGTTATTTATCCTTGGAAATCCAATAAGCAACTTTTGAGAAAGTCTGAGTTACGCTGGTAAATCCATCAAAAATAAAAACCGCTGATAGTACAAGGGAAGACTACTAATCTTCAGATTCAAAGTCCAGTGCTGCTTTCCTTTGATGAGCTTCGCGTCTCGCGCTGTGCTCGTGAGCGCTCCCGAGTCCAAAAACCGCTATATATCCACAGAAATGAACGATCACGAAGGATTTAGACCGTGTTTCCTTTTCTTCTCAAAATGTAAAAAAAACCCTCCTGCCTTAGATTGTGTTAAGGAAATCATCCAATACCAAACACATTGTAGCGTCCTTTTTCACATGAATATTGTGACTTGCGCGTAATGACAGTGAAGTGGGGTTCAGCTCCCTCTCTCTCTCTCTCTCTCGCTTGGGTTCCTCTAGAATGATTCGCTCCACACAGTTTAGAAGAGCCACAGAGTCTCTATCTGGCAACTCACTGCTTACACTCTGGGGCAGAGCAAGAGCCTCACTGGCATTGGGAGACAACAGCACTCTGAGGGGAAGGTTCACAACAATGGACTAAAACCAGAGGGAGAGAGGGGGGAAGGGGGGTGTTAAATCCCCCACCCACAAAAACAAATCCCCAGTGGCAGACCCCAGCAATATTTATTTTATAATAGATAGATAGATAGATAGATAGATAGACATGGAATTTTTGTTGGTTGCATACATAAAAAAATTATTATAAAAATGTAAAAATGTTTTATATTTATATGAAATAGCCTATTTAATTATGTATTAGACATTTTTACTTTAAGCCAGACAAAAATAAAACAATATATATTTTATAAAACTAAAACAAAACATTTTTAAAAATGCTAAGAAACACACCTCTAACCCAAGTATGTGCAAAATAATCAATTAATAATCCCACCCTAGTAAATAGACTGACTAAATAACTCTAAATAACACCTGGTTTATTGCATTGTAAATAAGGAGCAAAAACAAATTAGGCAATTCCTTTGAAAAGTTCTCGAGCTCTGTATTCATCAACTGTAAATAACACCTTTCCTTAATTACATCATTGTACTAGCTTTCTCTCTAATCCTTTTAGACGTGACGTCACAATGCGCGGTTAATTGATTTATTAGTCGGTGATGCCAGAAAGGTCTTTTAGAGATTTCGCGCGTTTGTTTTACAGAAGGAGGACCGACTTATTTTTAACCGATGACAATACAAAATAAACACTGTTATAACAGAAAGTATTCACTTTGGTTTCCAGTCGCCATGCTTAAGCACACTTACAGCGTATGTATATCATACAGCTGCTTAAAGTGAAAGCTGTAAGAGATCATGGCTAAGGTTCAGCGACTGTGCAGGTGTTATAATGAACTAAAGCCGATGCGGAGAGAGTGAAGCTTGAAGTGCTCACGAGACGAGTTTGAAATGATCCCGTTTCTCTCATTCATCGGCGGTCTGTGTCATGAGCCCCGCGGTCAAGTCTGGAGGAGAAGCTTTCTTACAGTCTGACACCTTTCATTTTACACACATCAATTTATTAATTGCACATTAATTTCACCCGCATAGTTCTAACTGATAAAGATGATCAAACGCTTTATGCTGATCAAAGCTTAGATAATTTTTTTTTACACATTTCACTTAAATCACCATAACATCCTGTCATAGTATGACATACAAGGAACTTTTTAAAATATATTAGATAATGAAGAGTAGAAGGAATGTTTATCATTCTAAATGGCCCATATATTTAGTATAGAAACAGTGCCAGATGCACTGTTAGCCAGAAAGAAGTGTGCTGCTCAGTGCACTGTCGCCTTCCAGCTCTTTATGTATAAGTGCACTGTTGTAGGCTGGGCAGAGTGGATGCCTTTCTGCAGCTTGGATAAATAAAAGAGATTCTGCATATCGAAAAGCTTGCGGTCTCCTGTCTTTCCTTTCGTTTCCTTCTGTGTCTCACTGTCTATCCCGCTCTTTCCCTCTGTCTATTTATCTCTTACTTTTTTGAACGTGATCCTCTGGCCTCCCCAAAAACTGCTGACATTCCCCTGAACAATGCCAGATTTTCCCCCACCATCATCCTCAGCTTGTGTCTCCAAGGCCAGGAATTAAAGCACACTGGAGCAACAATCGGCCCCTCTCCCAAGTCCCACTGCCTGGCCTTTGTTACAGCCTGCCGAATGTGAATGCCCCATTAAAGCCTATTATCTGCTTCTCCGTTGCCCTGCAGATCCACTTCTAACCGTCCCCTCAAAAGAACTCTCTCCCCAAAGCTTTGGCTGACAAGGGTAATCAGGTATACCGATTATTTCAGAATTATATCTAGTGTTTCGTCCTCGGACATATAAAAAACAACCACTTTTGCCTAAATATTCATCAAATTTTTCAGAAGCCTAAATGTACAAATAAACATCAAAAGAAGGTTGTGTCTTGAAGGATGGGTAACAAGCTCACAACTACGAGGACAATATGCCAGGAAGAACACCAATGATTTCTGCCATTAATAATATACATTCTCAACTACCTTACTCAGTATTGTGTTCTTCTCCACTGAAAAGACCTACACTTCCAGTCATATGAATGCACATTGATAGAATGTTATTGCAGAGAGTGTTGATATTTGTACTGCATTAGTTGTTTGGCCTAATGTGATGCAGGTGGGTCTAAAGTTCACTCATGTTACCTGTGTTGGGCAACACTCATGCAATTACAATTACAAGTCTTAACATTACTATATTGCATTTCAAAATGTCACTGAAAACCCTTGAAATGGTATCACACCAGAAAATATAGATTAGATTCAATATACTTTTAAATTGAGATTTTTAAACATTTATTTTAGACATTTACTATTTACAGCTTTAATGTGACATTGTGTTGATTGTTAATGCAAGTCCTAAAAGCAATAGAGCGCAGTATATAACACACTGATCATAAAACACATCAAATGCCATGTTTATGACACTTCAAGCCTTTTTTACAGAAGAAGGGGGACTTATACTTCTCAATTTAAAAAAAAACTTTAAAGATGAATAAAAACAGTGAAAAATGTAACTAAATAAAATGTATTTAAGTACAATTCAATGAATTTGATGTTGCTGTTTTATATAGTCCAAGATATAGACAGATATTATATGTAACCCTGAAAAACAAAACCAGTCAAAACATTTTTTTATACCTTATTTACAGATGGTAGCTTACGGGTTAATGTATGGTTCGTTAGGATAGGACAATATTTGTCCAAGATAGAGCTATTTGAAATCTTGAATCTGAGAATGCAATAAAATAATCCAAATTAGCAATGCATATTACTAATCAAAGGTTACGTTTAGATCACAGTAGAAAATGTATAAAATTTCTTCTAGGAAAACTAACTTTACTTTACTCTTTACTGGCATAAAAGCAAACTCATTCATTTTAACCCATACAATGTGTTGTTGGCAAATATTTCCATCTTATGTTTGGTTTTGTGGTCCAGGGTTACATAATATATAGATAGGCTTATATATACATAGAATTATATAACATTTAATCACATATAAATAGAAATGAATAAAAATGCGAACAAAAATGCATTTATGATTTGAAATTAGCTTTATATTTAAAAAAAAAAGAAAAATAATCCAATAATTTTAATTAAAAGACCCCTAATGCAATGTCAAAGGTAATGCTTTGTTTGAGAACCACATTCCCATCATGCATGTTGGCAACAAATCAACAGAAACATTCTCCTTTTCCTCCCCACCTCCTTCTTATCTGATTACATTAGTGATAGGTTGGATGGCCCTTACGCCTGGGCCAGCTGGGAGGCCTAAAAGAGTCAGAAAGTATTGATAGTTGCATAACTATGCTAATGAGCAGCCCCACTGATGACTGTGATAGGGGAGACAGCACTGTGAATAATTAGCCAGGGTTGCAGCCAGTGAGCGTCCTAGTAACAGAGCATGTGAATGTAAGGTGGGGCTGGTCGCTCATTAACCACAACACTTGTTGGTCCCAGGCTATTGTCTCATGTTTGTGTTAATTATTAGCCAAACCAGGCTAGACAATGGTGTGACAGAGAGGTCTACTTTGTAATGCAAGTTGACTTCTGCTGCCAAAACATATTCTGCGAGGGTCACACACCCAGCTGTTTTTACAGAGATGGATATCCCGGCAGCCACTGTTTTCATTAGGTCCTTCTTTTTTCTTCTCTGGTTTTCTCTCTTTTTTTATTAAAGACGAGGGTACATGAACCTTCCCTGAACTCTACACTCTTGATGAATCTGATAGAATGTGTGAATGATTTCTTAAAGCGGGAGCATATGTGTTAATCAATGCGAGTGTGAGTGTCTGAAGTCACCACAATAAGAAATAGAATTTAACCTTGTTTTTTTACATAAAACATCTTCCTTAATCTTCCTTTAAACTTTATTTTGTGGCTAATTTCAGCCTTAGATATTAGTTATTAAAATGTTTTTTTAAAAGATCATGCTTAAAAATATCCTATTGATAAAATATAACATTATTACACAAAGTTATATATAATTTATATATAATTGTTTTGTATTAATATATATAATACTGTATTTTTAATATTTTCAAAACTAAAAACACAAAACAAAACAAAGACAGACAGAGATATTTTTTTAATGCCGTATTTTTATTTGAAGCATTTATCAATATATCCTTTATTTATCAATGGAAAAAGATCCATTATTACAACATTTCTCCACATAAATGTTGCAGAGCGATTTTCCGTTGTGGTTTAGGCATAAGTTCATTATTACTTAACAATCCAATTCTGAAGAGTAAATTAGGTGAATGCATCATTGTCTCATTAAAACAACAATCCATTGTGTAAGTGTAACAGCTCTTCTCATGAGGCAATTCACACTCTCGCTCCAGACGCTGATATGGCCATGACAAGTACTTCCATCAAGCATATCGGATCTCATGCATACGCACACACGTTTTTGTGCACGTCTGATTTATTCTCCAGAATTACTCATCCAAGTGACTAAGCACGATAGCCCTATGATAAACTTTGCACATATGAAAGAATCAAGAGATTACATTCCGTAAATACAGGCCGAGCTGGGATGAACTCAGGAGGTCCCGTGTGTATTTTGATTCATTCTGACAAGCTTTTCATCTAGAGAACTTTTTTTTGAGGATTATGTCCAATTGCTATAGATTTTATCTCCATGGAAACAAAACCATATTTGGTGGAGTATTGATTACAGCTAAAAACAGAAACAGAGCACCCAGGCAGTAAAGTCCGTGTTTATGTTCAATAATTTAGCTTGCGCTAAAGGGATCAAGATACGCGCGAGGAGAAATAACATAGCTGGAATTATATGTAACCGGATCTTCTCAGATCTCAGAGAAACTGCCCTTTTCGGGCTATCTGCAGTGCGAGGCATGCTTGCCGTGTTTTTGAAAACCTGATGTTTTCCGCTTCCAAGGCTTTGAAGATGTCCAAAATTCGTGATTGAATGTTTTTTGAGCTGGAATCCAAGAACACTGAAGCTCGAGCCAGATTAAAACTGACCATTTGAATTAATCAAAGTGAGCTAGTGAATATTAGCTCAACAATGCTTCAAATGATTGTGACTGATTCCTGAAATTTTTTTCATTAGGAAGGTGTCTTATGAAGACATTAAGCCTGTTTGACAATGTCACACTATCCTTTGTTGGCTCCACCACCCGCTTTGTGGAGCGGCCTTGTGGGGTTCAAAGGGTCGCCTTTCCCAGTTTAAATTAAGGAGAATCCGGGGTTCTTCTCCAGGGTTTCCTGCTGTGTCCTATCTTTAGAGGTAATCCAGGGGGATCGGCTCAAAGTTCTCTGCAGCTTATTAGATCAGGCCGCTGAAGAAGGCAGGAGCGGGAGGTTGCATTGTTTGGCCTGATTAAGAGCTTCTCGTCATTTCTGAGGATTCTAGGGGAGCCCTGAGCCTGCCTCTCAGCTTGCAGCTTTTCCCTTTTCTCTCATCTGACACATTGTTGCATCATAAAGTGAAGAGTTTCTTTTAACGGCGACTCATGTGTAAACAATAGGATGGGCCGAGATTAGACTTCTACCCGTTGAATGAAGATTTCACTACTCCAAGCAGAATGACACAAGTAGCCGCAGCTGATAGTGACTGCCATGCTTCAATGCAAATTTACCCAGATTTAATGCTTTTTAGTTGAGCTTGAATTTCATTAATTATTAACAGCATTTTGAGGTCTGAGAATTTTGAAATATTTATGTATTGGGGAATTGAGGGGCTAATTCATATGAATTTGTTTTTATGTGATCTGCTCATGCCCCATTAATAATTATGTGTAGGATTGGACCTTTAAGGATCGTCCACTTTTTTTACAAATTAATTTTAAATATTTTGTAAGAAATTTTTCTTGTGGGATGTTTGAGTGTCTGTCCTATCACTCCAATGTAATTTTTTATCACATAATAAAATGAATTCACTTCAGAAAGTCCGGCCCCAAAATTCAATTCTGTTATTGTTTGTACCCTCAGTCTGTGTGATTTTTTCCTCTGTGGAACACAAAAGAAGATATTTTGAAATTGCCAGATATAATTAAAGAGTTCAGATTAAAGGGTTATAATTAAAGACTTTTCCCCAGGCTCCCATATTTAAGTTCAGTTATTTTACTGAAAAGTGGGTCATTAATCACCTACCCTCATGCCGTTCCAAACCCGTAAAAGCTTTGTTCATCTTTAAAACACAATTTAAAATAGTTTGGATGAAAACCAAAAGGCTTGTGACTGTCCTACTGACTGACAAGTAAATTACATTGCCAAGAAACAGATTTGTATGAAAAACTGATCTACCATCAGTGGTTCAATCTGAATGTTATGAAGGGATGAGAATACTTTTTGTATGCAAAGAAAATAAAATAAACACTATATTTAATCATTTGTCTTCTGTGCCTTACTGCATCACCATAGTGCGATTTTGGGAAAAAATCCACAGGATGCAAACTACGGTCATGTCTACACATATGTCTCGAGATATAAAACAGTGTGGCATGGCAGTGCATTCATTGGATAAAAAAGTTAATTAATAATTTATATCTTAAATTGAAATATCTTAAATTGCGTTCCAAAAACAAACAAAACTTTTACAGGATTGGAATGGCATGGTGGTAAACTTTTCATTTTGGGTTGGAGTAACCCATTAAAGTGAAATTACTGAACCTACACAAAGGAGGAACATACACAAATTATCAAATGGTACTTAAAAGCTTTTGCATCTAAACGCTTCAATTGCTCCTTCGTCTGTCTTTGCATGAATTGCTCACAGTTTACTAAATTTACGAAGTTCATATCTTCTACAATCTACAAATGTCCATGTATTTAGGAGGTAGTTATGATGATTGATGTCCTCTGAGCACTTGAAACAGTTTATCTCAATAAGCCACCCTCCAGTGTTTTGACCAGCAGGCAACAGATGTGCCTGCTGTGTGTATGTATGGATCAGAACAACACAATAATCTTGCTTATAAAAGCCCTCCCAACTCTGATCTACACCTGGCCCCAGGAAGTCATGGGTGGGTGCCAAGAAGAAGACCCTCTTCACCGGGAGCCCTTAAAACCCTCTAGAGATTCCATATCTCACTCTCATGACCGTAACGCTCAGTGGCGTGTCGCTCTTGAACTCATATCCAGAAGAGAGAGGCAAACCGTCTTTACATTCTCTTGAGACAAAGGGGGATGGTTCCTGGGGGGTGGTGAAGGTTTTTGGTATGTTTGGATTTTGAGATTTCAGTCACGGTTTGGGAGACAAAAGGACCTACACTCCAAACAGAAACAGGAGGGACCAGGTGCCACCTGGAGTGCTGCATCAGGGTTTTCAATTGACAGCGCCACTGTGAGAATGGACAAGATTTTAAGATGCACTGAAAAATATCTTTTTGAAAATAGCTTGTGTGTATCATTATGATTAGGACATATATGTGTGTGTGTGTGTGTGTGTATATATATATATATATATATATATATACACACACACACACACACATAAACCCTTGGTTGCATTGTTTTTTTAATTATTAATTTATACATAAATATATATATGTGCGTGTGTGTATTATATAAAATCATTGTAATATTTATTATGTTTATGTTTATTTGCATGTAATAATCATACAATCATGTTTTATTGATTTATTCGATATTTTACCTCTTTATATATATTGTTTTTCTGTTGACTAGACTTGCATACTCTTGCTGCTTTAATTAGATTTTAATTTATAGTTTAATTTAGATAATGGTATAAAAAAATTATACATAGTTTTTTTCCCCTTCACATACCATACACCTATCATGTATGAACAAGCAGAAAAACAAATAAACACACTCTCAGTATGTGTGTTAGGCCTTGACTGTTGGTTCACTCTCCCTGGAGATTTCCCGCAGTTTTGGGTGTCCACATCTGTGCCTGATTAGCACAACAAAGGAAGCACAGCGCCTCTTGCATTAATGAGAGCTCCTCCAAGCCAGGGCTGAGGACCTCAGCACAATACACCCTGCAAATTACCACAGGCTTCTGGAGAAGACGCATTCACATCAATGGCAGCTCCCGTTCTACAGTTTACCAAACTCAAATTACATTTGAAAACCCTCTTCGATAAACCTTAACCCTAAGAAATTCCTATCTAAATCATCATACTTCTTTCTCCCAGTTCTCCTTTATTCCTGGGAAAGATGTTGGGATATAGGAATGAGAGAGACCATAGGTCCACTGATGATGTCAGCACCATTGTGTTCAGTATAGATTCAGCTGCTTAGGAAAGAGCAAACATGGATGGCATTTGAACAGTGCAAACAGAGCGCTTCTTCATCTGTCTTTGCATAAAATGTGAGGAATTGTGGAGTGAATTGTTTAAAGAAAAAGTGTCATAGATGTATTCAATCTCAGATGATTGATTGATTGATTACTTTTTAATAGGTTATTGGTTGGTACGTTTCAAACCGGTATCATAGAGTGCTGACATATTAGCATCACCCTGGTTTCCTCAGCAAAAAAAAAAAAACAACAACTGGATTTTAAAAATGTATTTAATGATTATTATTGCAGAAAATAAGTCATTTTCCAATATACACAAAGTAAGTAAAGGAGTATTATGTGTCATGCAAGAAAACATTCAAATTTATTGAGCTTTTGTAAACCAATGGGTCGTACTGTATGCATCCTGCTTAATAAAGTACATTTAAATGTATTATATTGTCTAATACATCATAAGCCTACATGTTACAACGCATTATCAAAAATTTGAAGTGTTGAATACATTTTGCAAGTACACTGACATTTAAATGCACTTTATTAAGCAAGATACATACAGAACGACCCACCCCCTTTTCTATAAATTGCAACATCAATTTATAGATTACAGGTTTAGTTCTCACTGAGTGCATGTACTGTTAACATAGCAGTGAGTGTATAGGCTATATAGAGTATAGATGTATGAATGGGCTCCATATCTTTTTAATTCAACCTGGGCATACTAAGCTAAATACATCATGTTTACTAACCACATCGTATTATCTTATAGCTGTATACTGCCATATGGATATTACTTTGACACACTCATCTCTGACTGACAACACTTTAAAAAAAAACAATAAAATTGTAACAATTTACATTGATAAAAGTGCCATACAAGTGAACTTGAGCTGAACATGACATGAAGTCAGTAAAAATCAAGAGCAGGTGCCAAATGCTGATTGTCAAAACAATGTGCTAATGTTCTCCAACAACAAAACGATGATTCACGACCTATCCACGTAAACGGTCAATTAATGCCCTTAGTTGCTAGTGTTTATTACCCTGCCTAAATGAATTGGGGCCTCCCTGGAGTCTCCTTCTCCTCCTCTGCTAGTGAAATGAGAAACAGCAAGGGTGCTTTTGCTGATTTGCCCAACTCGCACTGTGTGGTCTGAGATAGAGGGGGAGAAACGCCTGACTTTACGGGCTTCAGTAATCGGCAGGCGTTAAACTGAACAATTAGGCGCTGGCTATATTGTCGCCCGGTTTATGGCTCTACCCTGGCTGCTTTAGATCACACAATATGGCTCCATTCAGTCACTCCTCCCAGTCTCCTGCCCCCTCTGGTAACGGGACGTAGAGACACCCCCGAGCCGAAAGGAGAGGAAATTACAGGTATATGCAGCTAAGCAGCTTAGTGTACCGTGACAAGCTAAGCATGGTTAATAAGACATATCAGTGCCCTGCGGCTGAAAGGATGGAACTTCTCATTAGGAGCCGAGCTGATCTTTTTGGACATTATGGAGGGCAGGTTAAAGGGGCAAGCCCCTGAGAGTGACACCAGTCTCAAATGGGATTAATTGGGGCAGATGGAAATAAGGCACATGTGAATTTGTAGATAATCTGTTTAATGAAATCTAATTTCTGAAAATGTCTTAAAGGTGGTCACCGTTTTTCCATAACAGGGAAAAGTTTAGGGTTTTTTTTCATTGAGGCTAAAAAAAAAAAAATTACTCGTACAAATATGTATAAATATAACGTATGCTAAAAAATGTTGGACAAATATAGCATATGTTTTTATACACCACATTTATTCAGGGATTTTATGAAGCAGCGGTAAGTCCCACTACTCGGGCCCCAGAATGACAGAAGGTGAGAGTGTACGTGATGTGTTGTTGACAGGTCCGACAGGGCCACAGCTGCGGACCGACCCCAGGGTCTCCCAAAAGGTGTTTGCAGTCGGATGTAGACCCTCTCCATCATGTTGAAAAGGATGACCCCCCTGGCAATACCGTGGCCTTTATGGAAAAATGTGTGTTTTGCAGAAGACAAATGTAAGCCAAATTCACCATAGAGGACCCTATTTATCACAGCTACGAGAGTGAGATGAACAGCATCAGTTATTTATGGGTAAATATGTAACATAAAAAATAAAAAAAATTAAATAATAATAATCCAACAACAATCATTTACTCTTCCTTATTTAAAAATTGTGTTCCACAGATTTAATACAAAATGCACTTTTTTACTAAACGTTTTAAGTGGCCTCTGGTTAAGCATATTCAAAGGAATAGTTGAATATGCACCCAAAAATGCAACATTTGTAAGCAGGCTCACCATTGGGTCACCATTGACTTCCATAGTAGGAAAAAAAAAAAACTATGGAAGTCAAAAGTGACCCAAAACAGCCTGGTTACAAACATTCTTTAAAAATATCTTCCTTTGTGTTCAGCAGAAAAAAAGAAATTCATACAGATTTGGAGGATGAGTAAATAATGACAGAATTTGTCATTTTGGGTGAACTATTCCTTTAAGTGCCACTTTTTTCATTAATATTAAAATGTTTTAATAATATACTTTTAAGTCCACATCAAATACAATTAAGTACGCTTTTCACAAGCAGCAGGTTTGGAATAAAATGAGGATGAGTAAAGGACGACTTTGTTTTTTTTTTGTGTCATCTGTCACTTTAGGGACAATCTCACAAGGAATGCTTTGGGTTGCAGAGATGTAGAAATAAAACCATCTTGATGTTTTTTCATGTCCCGTCGAGCCTTCCACCCCATGCCAGCCTAAAAATAGCTAGCCGTCCACTTGTGGCTTGTGATGGCCTGACTGATTGCGCTGTAGTGGTCTGTGATCTCAGCTGAGCAGAAAACCATATCGTTTCCGTGCGCCACGTGTTCCTTCCCGTGTTGTTTTACATACTGCTGTAAGTGATTCCAGGCGTTTGCAATGCACTGTGACGCAGATTACGAAATGTAAGTCGGGGTACAGTGCACAAGAAGCCTACAATCCACCTAATTATATTAATTATATCTAATTATGTTTATTAATTATCTGTGAAATAGCTTCAAATGCTCAAATGGCACCACAGGCCGATTTGTTAAGTTTAGGACATTTTGTTTGGAAGGTCCTGGAATGGCATGTTTCCCTGGTCAAATACACCGTTGGGGAAAGCGTAGGTCTTGCAGTCTAAGTAATGGCAGCTGCTGTGTTTAACATGGCAAATCTCAGCTTCCTAACCATTGGCTGGATGATGTGTTAATGCTCCCATGTGATGACAGCACATAAACAAAAAAGATGGCTGGGAAAAGGAAATGGGAGAATGGTAGAGTTATCAAATAAGTGTTAAATCGTTCATTTTTTACACTGACAGATGTACTATTACTGAAATGTCATGAGATTTTAGACACATATTAAATGATTAAGTTTTTCAAAACATTCTAGAACAAACTGAGAAGCCTCAAGCCTCAGGAATTTAGACAGATGAAATAGGATTTAGACACATAAAAGGATGTTTTCACTCAAAATGAAAATGATTTATTCACCCTCGGGTTGTTCCTGTATCTGTATGGCTTTCTTTCTACTGTGGAACACAAAAGAGGACATGTTTTAATGTTAAAGTTTTGTGTTCCACAGATAAAGACTGTAATAAGTAGATAAGCTAGTCAAAATCATTTTGAGTGAACACACTTTAAAATGTCAGAGAATTTTTGTTATGGCTTATAAAAAACTGTTGAGTTTAAGTGGATGTATAAAGTCAGTTAACCTCAAGCTTCAGCAGGTTCATCACAACATGATGCACTAATGTTTGACAACCAGAAGTGTCACAATATTTTTGGGTGCCAAAGTTTGGGGCCTTAGGTTGATCCAGGTGTGCTATCCCTGCAATAAGTACAAGTCGTTTTGGATTAAAGCAACTACATATGTGACCTCCTGAGTCTCAAAGAGAGAGACAAACTGAGTGAACATTACCAATCCAATGAGTGAGCCTGAGTCAGAATCCTCCAGTAGTGATTGAGGGCCAGGTGGGGGCTCTTTCAGCTCAAACGGACCTTGAAGGCAGCTGATTGAATTCCCACTTCCTCTCTGTGTTTCCCTCTCAGCGGTGTGGACAGCAGGAGTATATCCTGCACAGCACTTCATTCTGCTTCGCTACTCTTTCCACACTCAATGTGCTTTTTGTTCCCCCTTACACACTTTTACACACACACGTACACAGAGAGCAGAGAAACACAGGAACCTATGGTAGCCGCTTTAGTATAAATGATACAGAACTATTGCACTCATGACTTCAGCAGGCAGGTTGTGTGTTTAAATCAATGAGTGGTGTCTAATTATCATCTTCTGATTTAATGTTGTTGTTGTTTGGCAGCCCAATAAAATAATTGTGGATGATATCGCTCTCTGTTCATTCATCATGCAGGCAATAGAAAGTCATATCAGATACATTGCATTATGGGACATATTAGCACATTTTACTTCAAAAACAGTATCACTGTCATTCTAAAAATTCCATTCAAAAATCGAATTGTTTCCAACATAATAAAGCATTCGGAATCCTAGAGAGTTCGTAGTATTTTCTCATGATGTCAGTGTTTTTGTGTGATGGTAACTTAATGCCTTTGTTTTAAATTATATATTGCTCATTTCTCTGGTCAGCCACAAAGAACACAGACATGTCTAATGACAATAGTCCCATTCTGGAATGATGGACACCAATTTATATGTGGACAAACCCAGAGCTATTTTGAAAATAAAAAGAAATATACTTGTCCATGACCTTCAGGACAATAAGCTCTTAATCTAAGATATTTTAAATGTTGAATTTACAAAAAAAATCAAGTTGAGACTGTGTTGGGATTGTGATATTTACAATGCATTTAAATGAGGTCAAGGTGCTGATCTTTAATCGTTTCCAAACATTTCTCCAGCAGTCCTCAAATAAAACCTGATTGCTTATTGACTGGCAAAATCTGGAGGGCTATAGATCCAGAAGATTTACAGTGCAGACCACCTCATTTGGCCACAGTTATTTTTCTCAAGACCAATGCCCTCTGTTTATGCTTACATTCAAAATCAAGCAAAACCTTGTTTACAACTCAAAGTAAGTCTGTAGTTGGCTGACCCAAAAAGTGCTCCCTGCATCCTGTTGTATAGACATGTATCTATTAACATTTTGGTCTAGACCCCTTGGTCCCTGCTCCATAGACTTAGAGGCACCATAAGTATCCACTTAAATTTATTGGACTCCCTTAAAACCACAAACTCAGTGTTGAGCTGCCGGTTGTCTGAGGCCCCTCTCTCAACACCCGTGCAGTGAAAGTCCTGTCTAATAACAAGACAGACGTGGGCCGTGGCGACGTCAGCAGTGGCAGGCCAACATTTCGGATCCGGCCGATCCCTTACAATAGACTCCTGTCACCGACCCCTCCACCCTGGTATTTGGAGGGAGTGTCTGGATATGAAGGCCAGGGTTGGTGCTGTTGATCCAGGCAGAGAGCGGCCTCTGGGGACTACGTAGGGGCCGACGGACAGACGAGCCGACTGCAGCACCATGCCGCCGTCCACTTTTAAGGGAAATGACCCCATGCTAAGTGCTGCCTGACAAACTAGAGAGGCCAGTGATAAAGTAATTGGCGAACTTAGAGACTAATCTCACTGTTGAGCATTTACAGGCTGATCTAGAGCTCTGATAAGTAGAACCTAGACTGCTTACCTGCTTATCTTAATTTTGCACAAGCAACTTAAAAACTCAAGATGAAGTTCCAACAAGTAGGGACTGGGAACTGTTGCATATTTTGACCAATCTGTGGTTTGGGTGCAGTTTCCCAGTGTTTTAGACAATGTCATTAAAGGCATGTTTATCCACATATTCAGACATTATTATGTAGTTCCAAAACCCATAGGCTTATTTCTGTGCAAAACCAAAGGTGAGTTTCTTTAAAAGTAATATAATGCACACATTGCTAAAAAATGTCTACTTTTGTGTTCCACTGTGGGGAAAAAAACAGCATATGGGTTTAAAACATGTGAGTAAATGAGTGAAATATTGATTTTAATTTGTCAAAAACTTCAAAATATTTAACAACTGAACTCACAAAGACATGCAAACTGACATGACTTGTACACAATGTGTATTGAATAAGACAGATGTTTCAACATCATGATGACATACGGTCGGTCAGTCAGTGGTCATCCAGTAGTCATGCTCAGTGAATGAGTCATTCTTTGTGGCTTTTTCATCCAGGATATTTCACAGCGGAACTAGACTGTGGATTAGAGGTGTGTGAAAAAGTTCTTCCGAGAAAGCAAACCTCATTTCCGTGCTGGCTAAGAAAACAAACAATAAATCGGAAAGGAAAGCGAGAATTGTAAACATACATTTCTTGTCTTTTCCTGGAATTTACTTAATTGCACATGAAAATGGAAAGGGATGATCAAACTGATCTTTACATGTGTTCAGCAGAAATGATAGCTGAGCAGCGGCCTCACATATTTGACGCTTGTATTCTTTTGATGCTTGTATTCATCTTGATAAAAAGAGGCAATAAAAACACTCTTGTGTTACTGCAGACGACATAATCAAAGCCTCATTGGCTGCTCTTTGAATGTGTCTTTATTTTTACACATTGACAGAACAAAGCTTTACTGGAACCAGCCAAAGTGGCCCAAACATCCACAAGTTTTAAAAGACAAGATATTCTAAAACCACATCAAAAAGATTTAGTGCCACTTTTTTAAATATACAATTAAAACAGATTTCAAAAAATACAAATGGACAGAAAAGTAACAATATATTTGATAAACATACTTTTTTTTTGGTCCAATAACCCCATTTAAATTTGACACATAATACATCCAGCTTTTTAATATTTTATTTATGTAACAATTACAATGAAGAAATTGAATTGAATAGTAATTAAGAATATTCTTAATTGACCAGAATATCACAGACAAGCAACCATCCAAAATATAGTACATTTGACGTTAAATAAAGTTTCAAATGTATTTACAGACAGCACTTTTATTATGGATATGATTTCACCCCTTTTACCCCTAAATGAATTTTGAAAAAGTCTACGTGATGTGGTTATGGCATGATTTCCAGTTTGACCAAAAAGGGCCCTTATTTATCTCGTCTAACAGACTTGGAGGAGAGAGACGGCGAGCCCAGGGAAGTGAAGCAGACTGCATTGCATCGCTCCTGTTTGACACTAATAAGCAGATACATTCTCCAATAAATGCTGGTGACATTTAAGAGCAGTGCCAGCTGTTTGTGGAATCTGTGTGGAGAACGAAGGGAGGAATTAACTGGCTGCAGGAGGATCCTGACTCCCTTATCCACACACATGCATTCACAAACCCACAAAACACTAAGATCCGGCCCTGAATAGCCTCCACTGGCTCAGGTTCCATTACTTCCTGTCCAGCTCTTCCATCTATCCAAGGGCAAATATCACTTCATTTCTTTGCCCTTCCTTCCAGTAAAATTTGGGAAGGGAGAGCGGGAAAGAAAAAAGATTTTCAGATTTTTTATTGATTCTTGTTTTAAATATCCACAAACATCTACAAAGTTAGAACCACAGGCCAGAGAAAGGTTACAAAGGAGAACAAGATATTTTTCTCAAGAGAACAAAACTTTAGAATAGGAGAAGAATGTGTTCAGTGTGTGTATGTGGTTAGTGTGTCTCCTGGATGTTGTACTCAGGGGGCTTGTGGTTATTTCGTTCTGTGAGGGAGACAGTCTGACGGTCACCCAACATGTGGCACTTACAGCTTCGATTCTTCAACTGAGCAACACCAACCAAGAACTAGATGAATAAAATTGACTTTTGGTTTTAATGAATTTGTCCTCTTTATTTATAGAGTGCAACAATCCGTTATCTGAAGTAAAAACCTCACTAATTTTCTCCATAGGTAAATTTTGAACAAATAAACATTCTAGCACCTGCCTACATTGTTGCCAGGCTTTCTTAGCAAAACCCAATTGCTACACAAAACTAGCCCAAATAGTGTTAAAGTAGCCCAATTCTCTGCAGCATTGCCCGTCTATTGCATTAAAGCGCTATGCATGATGTAATAGAATCAATTTACCTATTCTCTACTTTGATAGAAAACTAATTTTGGGTTGGACTTTATTTTGGAGTATGCACACTTGTACCTACAGTGTACTGGCATAAGAAAGGAGTGGAAATAAAAGTTAACTACATGGGGTAGGGGTAGGTTTAGGTGTAGTTTCAGGATTTGCTGTGATTATGCAGCTGGATGCCAGTAACTTAATGTAAATTTATAATGATCAATTTATTGCCAACAGTTTGTTTAAAGATAAATGAACATTAAACACAATTCTTTATCTTTACAGAATAAAACAATTAGAAACTGCCTCATGCAAAGTATTCTGGGAACCAGAAATTCTCATCAACCTTTTTCAGTTTTTTTCCCAGTTCCCAGAAATGCTTTGCATGAGGCTGTTATTTTATTTATTTGTTTTATTTTGTTTTTTGGAAACTTTTTAATGTTTAATTCTTCAGCAATAATGTAGTTTCTTAAGGAATTTTTTACAGTGTAGTTATTGTAATTACTATAACACATATTATGTATATGAGTAAACAAAAGTGATACCAATTTTGTGCATAAGTCAATTTGCATTAAAGGTACATATTTTGATACTATGCATTTCTATATTTAATGTCAGGTCCCTCTTAACGTATGTCAGTATGAATTGTTCAAAACTTCCAATCAATGATAAAAAATTAACAACCCATCTATCATCAGCAATTGCGCATCGTAATGTAAAGCATCATTTATGTTTGTAGTGCAACCGGAGTGGGATGAGTTTGGGATCAAAGTACTTAGATTTAGTTTAGTTTAAATTACTGTTCATTTAATGAGAGGGACAATTGCTAACACCATGATAGTTGCTAACAAATTGTGCACAGCACGAAATACGTCGACCTTGCTCATCCCAGGTCACAAAAGTGCTTGTTTGTCCTTCAGTTGCTTTGAAGCATGCTTTCGCATCTGGTTCTCAAAAATGCATCTCATGCTGACTGTCTCCCTTTGGTTTGGCACTGGGGGCATGCGGGTAAGACTCTCGGAGCTTGGTGATGTCTATTTCAAATAAGCAGTCGATGTGTCAGAACTGGCAGATGAAGACAGCTGGAGGAGGAGAGGGAAAGCATGTGGGGAAAGATCTCCTTCATTATATCACAGATAATGTGCTATGTCATTTATATACCCTCCTTAAAAGAGGAACTAATTACACAAAGATAAGGATAAAAAAAATTGCAGTATGCTGCTGCTTATAAAGGATCACCGGTGTTCTGGTGCCTATCACAGCATCTCAGGCTTAAAACAGAGAAACACCTTGGATAGCAATTTAGTATTGCCATATATCTACCTATGCTGCATGTCTTTGGAATGTCTGGCAACCAGAGCATACAAAAGAAACCCATAACAGCATGGGAAAAACATATGGAAAGGTCTTTTATTATGTAAACTGTAAAATTATGAAAATAACTGACCAAGCTGGTTGTTTGGGAGAACCTTTTTCAAACCTAAAATGACAAAGAGAAAACCAAGCCAAGTCCACAGTCAATTTGTGCAGCCAAGTGCAAATCAAACCTTCTGGCATGTGCGTCCATGGAATTGCATACTTCGACGAACACAACAATAGTTCAGAAAAGTGTCACTGCGAATCAGTGCACAGTACATTTGGATGATTCTGATTCTATAATCTTGATTTGAAAGTGGTCCGGCTTCAGGTCTACAGAAACTCTCAAATTGCAGCTCTGTGATATTGCTGCAGATAGAATTCACTGTAACTTCTGAACCCTGTATTTCACCTAATTAAAGGCCACCTTAGTCTGTGTGTAAAATGCCCCTAAAACCCTTTTTAAGTAAAAATGAGGGAAAATTCTGGGGTTGGATATCTGAATATGAGTGCCATTGACGTAGTTTGCGCAAAATTGCATGCAACTGAATAATTTCTCCATGATCTGTTTTCAAACAATTACAGACCTCAGATACCACAGAGAATTTTAAATGTACATGTTAGATGAAATTCTGATGTCAAGAATAACCGCACTTTAAATGCAACTTTGGCGCGTTTTATAAACTGTGGTTTGTCTTCGATAGTTTGCAGGGCTGTGAAACGCAGTGTGAATGCAACACTTAAGGTGATTTACGCTCCACTTCTTCTTTGTCCTGGCAACTGAGTTTCCACACTGTTAAGTGTCTCCCAGTAACCGCAAAGTAAACTGGCTTTGTTTGACTATTCTTTTGTTTTGTTTTTATAACTACAGCGTACCCACAAACCTCTTTGTTTTGCCTTGTCTTTCTGTTTGTGTACAGACACTATAATGAACATTCTCAGCTTGGTGAATCATTCGTGAAACCTTTTACTCTTTGTTGAGAAAGGGCTGCAGATAAACTCGCTCATGACCACAGGACGTTTTCAGGGCATGTCAATGAACTTCTAATGAAAAAAACCACATTGTATTTTGTATTTCTGTAATCATTTCCGTAATCAGGATGAGGGGTAAATGTTATTTGCGGTGTTTTGGTTTTCTCCGGCCTGGAGACGGGAGGATTGAGGCTATGGATGTATCATCATTGCTTCCCAGTGGAACTCCCAGACCCAGCCAGACCCTAATGAAAACCTTCCCTCTCCGTTTAACAGCTCATAGATAAAAAAGAGGAACTTGAGAAGGATGAAGACAGTGCCAAACTCCCTAACTTACGCTCTCAGATTTACTCTTCCACCCCACGGAACAGGGTTCTTGTCCATCACTTGAGCATTGCCAATAAACAAAACAAAATTGCACTTCTTCGAAAAACTCATCTGGTTCACACCAATTCTCAATTATCACTATAAGGAAAAATTCAGTGGGGGTAGCATCCACATCTGTTTGAATCACTCAGGGGTGGGCTGTGATTCTTGGCCAATGTGGCGGCACAGACAGGTGATAATGAGGAATTTGCTTTTACAGTAGGCCAATGTTGGCCTTATGCAGCCGGGCACAAGGACAGCATAGTCCTTGTCCCTCATCGAGGACTACCGATGGGGCAACAAGGGAGTGATTAAGTTTTTAGGGAGCCGGCGGGCAGATATGGGGGTTAGAGGCTAAAGAAAGGGGATTTATTAGGGCTGTAAATTACAGTCAGACGGCTTCCTCTTTCTCCTCCGGAGCTCCCTCCTCGCTTCCTTTCCTCTCACTCTCCCAAGCTTCTCCACAAAGTCCTCATAGTTCCTGAACTTCTCTCTGAGTTTTAGGGGGCATTAGAGACTGAACCCTCCTGGCTCAAAGACGTCTTTGTGCACAAGAATCTAAAAGAAAGAAAGTGGAGAATAGATGGATACAAGAAAGAAAGTCAATCATTTGAATTGGCAGATTATTGTGACCATCCTGAATGTCATTAACACTTCTTTCAAACAATTAGGCTTTGTCAGGGGTTGACACATCTCGTAACTCACCACTAGGGTGAACTTGTGTTAGCAGAGGGGATGATATGGAGTATACTGTCTGTATGCACAGTTTCTTTTGGTAAAAACTTTTGGGAACCCCCTGTGCACCTACATGAACGTCAGCTTTACATTCATTAGTTGTACAATAATCCTGTAGCCTTAAAGCTAAACTGACTTTAACTGCATTCTGACATTTATTTGGTCCAGTAAATCAGAATATTCCATGCTCCCTTGGCTGCATCCTGAATAAGCCCACTATTTCACCTTTAACAAAAAAAGCTCTGTTGCAAATTCTCCACTTTTGACTTGTGTGAATGGCGATAATTGTGGATGAAGTTAAAAGCTCTTATTTAAAGTATCCTGTCTCTCATACATGGTGTTGGAAAGTCCATTTTATTTTATTAAATTCATTCATTTAGGTATTTATTGTAAATGAACACTGATTCCCAATTCTAAAAAACTGTGCACCATTTTAGGTCTTACTTTAATGCAAAATAATTAGTTAAATTCAGTTGTTTACAATTATGACTAAATCTAATTCTAAATATAATTTCACAGCTATATCTAGTACTTTAATCTAATTGACCGAGAAGAATAGTTTAGCCAAAAATGAAAATTCTGTCATTATTTACTCACCCCAAAGTTTGTAACCAGGCTGTTTTGGGTCAACATTGACTCCCACGGTACATTTTCCCTACTATTGGAGTCAATGGTGACCCAAAACAACCTGGTTACAAACAATAAAAAATACTTGATTTTTTGTTCACCAGAACAAAGAAATTCATACAGGTTTTGAACTACTTGAGTGTAACCCTAATTTGCCTTAATGCAAACTGAACTTATACTAACTCATAATAAAAATATCATAATATCATAAATAATATAATAATTTCAAACATAATAAACACTTTTGTGTGAGTTGTGAGGCATCTTTTTCTATAGATGTGCATGCTTTATTTGACGTCTTGTGGACTGTTTAACAGAAACACCCACTGACTACAATGATAATGTTTGGGATAGCCAAGACATTTTTTAATATAACTCCTACTGGATTTAGAAACTGAATGAAGAAAGTCATATACACCTAGGATGACTCGAGGGTGAGTAAAACACAGGCTAGTTTTCATTTTTGGGTGAACTAACCCTTTAAACACACGTAAAAGTCTTCATGGTTATTTTTGGGACTAATTGTTTGGGGAATAGTGTGATGTGGGCAGACCCCACAGGGGGAGGGTGCTACACAACAAATGTTTTGTGGTTTTTGCACACAACGAGAGGGAGCTTTATGTATAGAGTGAATGGTAGGTTGGATGAGGCAAGAACAGGGGCATGCCCATGGTTATACCACATCTACTCACACCAGGCATTTATCTCTTCTTCGGTTGAGTGACTGTATCCAAACCTCAACTGAGGCCATCTCACTTCACTGCCAGGTTTTATGGGCAAAGGTATATTTTAATAAAGACCTAATACTGAAAAGGCCCGTTAACAAGGAGGGTCTAAAAGCATATTCAAAAGCTCTGAATGCAGCTCTAGTACAGCAGAGTAACAGCCATCTAAGAGACCCAACTGTGTGGTTTGGTGTAGAAGAGTGGCGTCAACAAAGATTTCAGCTATTTTTTTCTTGGCCCACTATAAGTCTTACAAAACGTCTCAAATCCAAAATTTGTGCCCATATAGCACCAGTCCATTGGTAGCATGTCAAAGCATCATTTATGTTCTGTTATTGTTGACTCTTGAATGAAATAAAATCACCCTCTCGACTCTATAAAACATGGGTGGGACTTTAACAGTTTTAAACTCTATTCACAATAAATGTGCTATTTTGGTCTCTGAGTGAACCACAATCTTTAGCTCAGTGTATTTGATGTCACATCTGGTTTTGCCCACAAAAACAACTTGAAGATGTGTCATGTATTCACATAATTGGATTTTATTTTTATCCTAAAAAATAACTGGGATTTTTCGCAAGCCTTCAACACTTGTAAGCTGCGTCACATCATTTTTGGCACAAAAACAGTTTTTCATCACACGGCTATTCAAACTGTCAAGAAAACAATTGATATGCAGAACACAAGATATCCTTTTAAAAAATTATGTGTGTTAGTTCCAAAATACACAACCATCCATTCTCCTCTAAGAGCATAAGTACTCCCTGTAGACTAATAACCCTTTTTCTGTGCATAAATGTCATCATCTAATTGTTTTACAAGCTACGTTACAAGGAAATCGGCTTCAGCGAAGTTTAAAGCCTCTTAATATCCTATTTTTTAATGTCAAATATATATGGTTTTACAGCAGTAAATCTACTGTACATTCCTGAGCAGGATATAGGAATACCTCATTCCTCACTCCATTACGTCACCAGTCATTTTCAGCGGCCAGGACTGTAAGATATGTGAACACGGTAAGTGATGCTCTCCAGTAGTACAGCATGTCTTATCAAAGAGGGCATGTGCTCCTGTGATCTCTCCCCCTGGGCATTATCAATGCAGCCCCCTTCTGTTGTGCTGTTTTATCAGGGCTGCTGGGGTGAGAGGAGACTGTGTGGGACGGCTTGGCTCCAAGTGCTAGGCCTGATCTCACTGAGCTATATCGACAGAGATAGTCTTGCAGAGGAGTGGTTGAGAAGATTTTAGAGTTGTGAGACAAAGAAACCTCTCTTATGGGAAGCAAACACTGTAATTGATTTATCATTTAAGTGTTGTTTCCTATTTCAAATGTTTAGAGATAAAATGAGACTTGTATAAAAGTGTGTACTGGAATGTAGAAAGAAAGTAAACAATAGACAACATTTTAAAAATGAGAAGTTGACATTAGTATTTTTCAGTGTGACATGCTATATGTCATAAGAATTGTATTTATTTATGTATTTTGTGTGAATGTGAAGATGTAACAAATTTAAAGTGTGGTTTAACAAATTGGGAAACTACAGTAAGCTAGACATCCATGGGAAAAATGAAAAAAAATAAAAAATAAATACCATTCCACTACTTATCCATTTATTCATTAAATGATTCATTTATTTATTGGTTACCATTACTGCTAATCGTCTCATCCTTTGAAGGAAAAAGAAAAGACTAAAATTACAGAAAAAGAGTTATATTTAAAAATATAAAAATATAATATATACAACAACAAAAAACAATCAAGAGATGTTGAGGGGAAGGGAAAAAGGAGAGGAAAAAACTATTTTATTATAATTTTTTGCATTGATTTTATGATTAGGGATCCAGTTTTCAATACCTTATTATTTGAAATGTAATTTTATTTTACTCTATACATAAATATTTGGTACATGCATTTTATATACTAAATGTATTTAATAATCATTTTCACCCTTTTCACACAATTCAGAAAAAAGCTTTAAAAAGTTACGCTGGAAGCAATGAAACTAATAAAATAAAATAAAAAATTTTCCCCCGTAAAATGTAGCTTGACAAACCACAGAGGCCTTAAAATTCACTGAAAGATGTAACAAGTGTCAGCTACGGTCAGCCACTCTCAGCTTATTTTAGCTTGAGGTGCCAAAGAGTGAAATCTGCTTACATACTTTGAGGTCTGATGTAATCTATATTCTCATTTTAATGGGTGACACAGGCTGGGCAGTGGGAGAATCGGGGTGAAATATGAAACCGGTGGGAGAGCTAAGTCTTATCAGTGTGGCCTCTCCAACAAGATAAGCTGCAGTATGTCCACTCACCTTCTTCCCTGTGGCAGTACCTCAGGGGGGCAGATAAGGGGTCTTTGATGCATGAATGGGAAAATGACATAGCATGGCCGAAATACAGAGAAAGGATAAGACTTTTAATCTTTTAATTATGTTTGCTGAATAGTCTGTGGGTGTCAGAGTAAATGTCATTGTAAACTTTTTACTGAACTACGTATATACAGTCAGATGATACAGGCAAACTTTGATTTGACAGATTATGTGTTCTTAACTCTTAATCTGCCCATTTAAATGTATAGCACAACAGTTTAGGTCTCACTGGATTCAGATTTAATGTTCTAGAAGTCACATCAAGTATTAAGCAACTCAACATGCTATCCTCTCAAAATTATAAAATTAGAAGATTCAAGTAAGATCAAGCATTACACACACACACTCCGCAATTAAAAACTGAAGTATGACAACTAACAAATACCCACAGCGCCAAATTCCAGAACAGGAATGAAAGATTAGGGTCACAGACTGTGCGCAGACAAGGAGGTGTGGAGAGTACATTTTTTACAGCAGCGCCACACCAGAGTGTTGGAGGCAAACGGCAGCCTGTCTGTCTCCATCTCTCCAGCTTAATTAGAAACACAACTGCGATATGGGCCGCTGCCGAACAAAGACACAGTCAAAGCCCTGTTGATGATGCAAAGTACACCACAGCTGCCCTATTACAGTGCATAAAGTGCTATCTCAAGGCCTGGAAGACAACCTTCACGCTGTCCTAAAATCAGCTATCTATGACCTGGCCCTACAAGGTACCCAGCAGAGATAGGCCTTTGTTTTTATCTGCCAATGTCATTTCTATGGCAAAGGAGAATCGGATTAAGGCTTTTGGGATAGTGTTATCCAGGGGGATAGGATGTTGGATAAACAGGAGACGAGGAGGATAAAACAACACTGGGAAGGCGGTGTGTTTTAATGAGAGTCTTACAAAAGAAGCCCTTATATTCTTCACTGGGTTTTGCCATGGTCAATCAGGCAGACCCCTAAAGATAAAAAGCCTCATGTTCCCATGAGCTGAACTGCATCTGAAGCCCAGGACTCAGTTTACTGATTGTGGCTAGGAATTACATACAGACAAATATGGCGCTTTTCCACTGCATAGTACGGTACGGTACGGTTCAGTACAGCTCACTTTTGGGGGGTTTTCCACTGGGAA
>JAUCMT010000051.1:11311933-11345129 GCA_032357475.1 Enteromius thamalakanensis
GCGGAATGAAAAATGCTCCATTGTTGTGTGTTTGTTTGTGGCGTGTTTACGATGATGTCACGGCAGTAGAGGCGGCGCAACTATAATGACACGTGAATAAAAAATTTTAAAAAACGACACGTGAATAATCCCGCCCACTCTAAAGCGGTACTAAACTGAGCCGTACCGTGCCGTAACGAGCCGTGCCGAGCCGAGTCGTACCACGCAGTGGAAAAGCGCCAATAGTAGAACTACCCATGCGCAATGACAAAATAATGCAATAGTGTGATTGAATCAACACAGTCTCACAACCAATTCGTACGTATTCGTATGAGGTGGCAAATTCATGCTAATTAAATACGTAAGATTTAGAAAAAATCACATGAATTTGTACGAGTGAGAAAAGTTGATATTGGGAGGTCTGACATTTAAATGCAGATTATGAAGTCTGTGCAAATTTGAGTACAGTTTGAGACATTGTGATTTCTGGTTATGTGTATCATCAGAAAAGTAAGCAATCTTCAGATCTTGGAGACATTTGATGTGACAAAATAATCTCACTTAATCATTAATCCCTTAAAAATAAGTCACTTAATTTTGAGCATTTTTTGCTGAAAACAAGACATAATTTAAGAAACAAGACATGTGATTTAAGAAGGATTTTAGATATTTTGGCTGGAAACAAAAAAAAATCCAGGCTAGAAAAGCATTTTTTGCAGTGTGGGACTGACAACCACATTTACTTATAGGTGTCAGTCCAAAAATGTCCAGCTCATGCAGCAGCTTATTATAAAAGTTTGCATACTTTTGTATGATGAGCCACTGAAGTCAAGTCTAGGTGTTGTTTGTGACAACCACCTGTAACAACAGCGACATGTAAAATCAAATATGGGGATGTCGAAACAGTCTTACAACATTTTCCACAACAAAATTGAAATGAAGACTAATCTAAATATGTTTGAACACAACCATACTGATGACCCAAAAACAGGACTAACAGCTGTAGTTTTGTATGTGAATGTAAATAGTAACTCCATTGATTGGTGGAAGGTTGTTGACAGGAAGTTGCTACAGACAAACAAGTTGTTAAGTAAATCATCCAAGAAAGAGTCAATGAACATTAAAGATCTTCCTGTTTTTAGCCATGGATTATGAGTAATGTGTTTATTGTTTTAGTAGTATTGCTCTTGTACATCCAGGGAAGTGTTGTAAACATTTAAAGATGTCCCAAGTGCAAAGAAAGCATTTAAGTTAAATCTAATCACCATGGTCTCATCAGTGACACCTGACTCAAAAGTTAATGGTTCCTGTGTGTTACAAAATATAATATTGTAATAAAGACCTAGTCTGGTCCTTTCATAGGCATCATAGAAAAACTAATTCGTAACGTTTTATATTATTTTTTTTATATTATACTATAAACTTTTCAGAAAAAAACATCTGCTTCTGCAGTTGACTCAGTGTTTCCTTTCATCATTGTTCAACATGAAATGATTCCCAGCCTGCAAGGACTGGCAGAAGATGAGCTTTACGTCAGTCACAGAGATAAGTTGAAGAGCCAGGACATGTGTTAAGTACTAAGCATTTGTTGTATTTCCTGTTTGACCACATCCTGACTCGGACCAGATGATCCTACGCTGTTCCACTTTAAATGTCTGATCTCCTGTCCTCACTGGTCTGCGTATTACAATCCTCTCTCTCAACCCTTGACCAACCTTTTGCCCCTGTCTCCCCTCCTAGAACCCGTCAACCCTCACCCAACCAAACAGGAAAAATAAACTTGACCCTCCAGATAGCTAGCAGTTCCTGTGGAGAACTGACCCCCCAAATACACTGTCTCGCCCCCCTCAAGCCTGTGTCCGCGTCTCTTGGTTGCTGCATTCTTCAGCCCCCTGATCAAGACTGAATGTTTACCCAGGTGGAGGGGTCAGATCTCTGCTGGGCTTCGGGGAGTGGATGCCCGGTCAATCTCTCACTTTCTCATTCATCTATCTTTCTGTCTATCTATCTCCCTCCTGGGCTGATGAATCCTAAGAGATGCTCTCCTGTGACCTCGCTCTTATCTAGTGAAAGGGTCATATCAGAGAGGCCATTTGTTTGCAGATATCAAAGCTCCAGCATGTCTCTGTACTCATCTGTGCTCATCATTTAAATTTTAAGCTAATGTTCTCAGGACATTTACAATTAAAATTTACACATAAATTACATGGTTTGTTATATGGTAAAGGAGCTTTATACCTGATCTGAAATATACTTTTTTTAGTTAAATAGCAACAATTATTTAATTTACAGTATAAAAAACAGTACAAGTTGATTTGCACGAAACATAAAACTTGATATTTTATTTAAACCTATTTTTTGTCATTAATTATCTGCTCATTTTTATATTTTGCATTACTCTTACAAGAAAGGTTATTTTGTTAATAATTTGTAATGCCTGAATAGTGTACTATATATATTTATTTATATTATTTATATATTTTTTTAAATATTTTTTATGTAATTAAACATATTTATTTATCTTTCTTTTATTTTATTTCATTTACAGTGAATATAATTTAACAAAGAAAGAAAGAAAGAAAGAAAGAAAGAAAGAAAGAAAGAAAGAAGGAAAATAAGTAACTAAGAAAGAAACCTTAATTTATAACAAAACAACTATTCAAATACAACATTATCTGCTTGACTTCAATAAACCCAGCTAATTATAGATATCATAAGTTATCATAACACTTTTAGGGTAATTGAAAAAAAACAAAAAACAAATATCAACCTCATTTAACTTTTAAATAGAACAGCTTTATTAAATACTAAATCCCAGCACATTCTTTAAGAATTATTGTAGTGGGAGGAAACAGATTTCTCCTCAGTTCTGTTTCTATTTTAATCACTGCACTGGGTTAAAGGAAGGTTGAAAGTTCATGTACAAATAGGAAGCTGAGGTGGCAACATACAAGAAAAGATGCCAGAAACAGAAGAAGATATGGAGAGCGAGAGATAGATGGAGGCAAGGAGAGAGAGCATGACCTGAGAGAGGTGAGAGGTTGCGGGAGATCTTATGAAGCTCATTACTTCAGAATATGTGAATCCATGTGTGCATCAATGCCTGGCATGCTGGGAAACTACGGTCTTCCCACACTCCCCCAAGAACACCAACGCTGGACAGGACAAGTCAGTGCAATCAAAGTCTATAGACTGTGACTGAGGACAAATACAACAGCACTCCCATTCCAGATTATTAACTCATCAATCTGAGCTCTCAGCATGAGTCTTGATGCGTCCACAGCTGGTTAAAAAGAAATATCACCAGCAACATAGAAATGTCAGTCTATGATATGCATGTTCTAATCTTTTTTTAGGTCAAGTATCAACCCCGCCCGCTCCACAAGAGCACCCCAAAACGCACCCCTGCTGAGAGCTTTTAATATAAGAAAACATGGCTGACATGGAATTTCTATGAACTGTCCCATAAAACCTCTTTGAAGTTGATACTATCAGGACTGAGTAAGATCTTATGTGATATCATCCCAAAAAATCTGCATTCAAGCGCCAAACTATCGCAGATCCATTGATACATGTGTTGTTCCAAACGCTTCCAAGCAGTTGATATATTTAGCATGAGTGTGGAGTTCAAGATACAACCACAGTTTTACAATTAGGGAGGACGAGGTAAGATAATGATAAACGTTCTCCATAATAACTAACGTAATAACACCCAAACATAAATAAGGGCGCTCCTTGAAATGAATTACAAGAAAATAAGTCTACTGAGATCCCACAGACAACATAATGACACTGAACGTGTGTTTTGTATTGGAAGCATGAGGTATGTGTGTGTGTTTAGTGCAACTTTTTCCCGAGCCCACAGTTCCGGCAGAAGGAACGAGAAAGAAAAACAGCCCTGTGTCTTGCTGCCGGACTGGAGCAGTGCACAGAACACATGGTCCCAATTTCACGGCTGTGGATGGAGAAGTGCGGGCGGATGCGGGGGCAGGAACAAGCATGCAATCTGCAGGCATTAATACCTCGGTAATAGTCACATTCGCTTAAAACCAGGAAACATTTTTTTCTCCCTTCAACACGCATATATTCACTCTCTCTCTCTCTAAAAGTGGCTGGGGTGCAGCAGATTGCGCTAAACAAGTAGAATGCTGAGAGACGGGCCCATGTCCTGTTTCCTGTGCGTACCTCCAGTCTTAATGAGTGCCGTTACAGTAAACCGGACATGTGCTTAGGACTCGCACGCGCTTGGCCCGGCAGGCCAGAACAGGAAACAGCGGAGGGGCTCGTCAGCCTCCCTGTTTTCCCAACTGCAAAAGCTGTTCTTGGGAAGTTGACGGACAACTTGAATTTCCAAACTGCGGTCTCCGAGACCAGTGTGTAATTACCGGACAGGAAGCTTCTTTTACCCTTTTTTTTTTCTGGTGTAACCGCAGTGCCCGGCCTTGCTGCATTGTGTGCGTAAAACTGGATTTAAAGAGGTCAAATGACAGGATATGATAAGAGCTTTAGTGCCTGTGAGGGTTTTAATAAAATTCAAGCCAGACCTTTGAACTGTTTCTCAATTAGCATCTATCAATGATTTTCAAATGGCCCCCTGGATCCCTCTATGGCTTCCGTGTAGTATTATAAAAAGCATGTGTGTACGTCATGACTTCTAACACTTCAGTTCTTTGAACAGTGTTGGGGGGTAACACATTGCAAGTAATGCGAGTTACATAATAATAATACTTTTTCCAAGTAACTAGTAAAGTAATGCATTACTTTTCCATTTTAGAGTAACATAACTGAGTTACTTTTTAAAAAAAAAAAAAAGGTAAAACAAGTTACTTTGTTTTCTAAATTTATTGACTGACAAGTCTCCAGACATGTTGGGAGAAATCAGAAATACAGAGGCATTGTGCACAGTGTGTGAATACAGTGTAGTTCTAGACTAAATGTGAATGTGCATTAATTCATCTCACTCTCAAAAAACAGATTTAGTATTCATCGAAATGAATTAAAATAAAATTAGAATATGACGCAAACCTGCAATAATTAAATAACTGTATCTAATCTCATTTTATTAAACAATGTCTTTGGTGCTGAACGTTGATGATCCAGAAATGACTGTTATTGAATTGTTGCATGTGCTACATCGTGTCTATGTCCCCTTGTCCTTATTTATCACCATGACAACTCATGGTCTTTGTCCCCTTCATTACACTAACATGTATTCTATATAGCATACATCAACTTAAAGGTATTTTTCACTCGAATTCTGTCAATATTTACTCACTATTTTTCCTGGTACAAATATGTGGCCTTAAATCTTGAATGCAGTGCATAATTAGAATTCTAAAAAACTTTGTGAAGTGAGTAAAGTGACTTGTGGCCAGGTATGGTGACTCATACTAGGAATTTGTGCTCTGCGTTTAACCCTTCCAAGTGCACACACACAGCAGTGAGAAGTAAACAACCATGCACACACACAACGTGAACACACACCCAGAGCAGTGGGCAGCCATTGCTGCGGTGCCCAGGGAGCAGTTGGGGGAACGGTGCACTGCTCAAGGGTATCCCCTGCCAGACCTGGGACTCACACCCACGACCTTTGGGTTACAAGTGTAACTCCCTATCCATTAGGCCAAGACTGCCCCACAATGCTCATTAATTTGCAACTACATGGCCCGAACAACACAAAAATGTTGGGACGATTTTTAAATTTGAATTAAATTAAAACTGTGAAGACTTTCAAATCACAAAAGCCAATATTATTCACAATAGAACATGACAAATGTTTAAACTGAGAAATTTTACACTTTTATCCACTAAATTAGCTAATTTGATGCCAAAAAGGTTGGCATGGGGGAAACAAACGGGTGAAAAAGCAAGATTTTAAAAAGATGCAGCTAGCAACTAATTTACAACTAAGTTATTAGACATCAGATCCGTAACATGGTTAGCTATGAAAGGGATGTCTTATAGGGAGGCAGAGTCTGTATAAAGTAAAGATGGGCAAAGGTATTGTGGAATACTTCCTCAGCATCAAATTGCAAAGGCTTTGAAAATCTCATCATCTTCAGCACAAAACATCATCAAAAGATTCAGAGATACTGGAAAAATCTCTGTGCATAAAGGATCAAGGCTGAAGACCTTAGTTTAATGACATGCATCAGTTATCTGCATGATCTGTCCTTGACATTATTAAATGGACTCAACAATACTTCCAGAAATCACTGTCGGTGAACATAGTCTTCTGCGCCTTCTGAAGATGCCAACTAAAGCTCTATCATGCAAAAAGGAAGCCATATGTGAAGATGGCCCAGAAGAGTTGTTGTGTCCCCAAAGAGGGAGAGCTTTCAGCATGTTATCAGCATTCAGTTTAAAAGCCAGCAGCTCTGATGGCATGGGGGTGCATGTATGGGTGGTATGGGCAACTTGCATGTTTTGGAAGGCACTATGAATGCTGAAAGATATATAAAGGTTTTAGGAGAACATATGCTCCCCTCCAGATGACGACTATTTCAGGGAAAGCCTTGTGTATTTCAGCAGGACAACTCAAAACAACATTCTGCAGCTATTACAATATCATGACTTTGTAGTACAAGAGTCTGAATTGGCCTGCCTACAGTCCAGATCTTTCACTTATAGAGAACATTTGGCAGATAATTAGACTTATACATCAAAGATGACCACAAACTCTTCAGCAGCTGAAAACCTACGTATATCAGGAAAGAATAGGTCAAATTCCAACAACAAAACTCCAGAAACTCCTGAAACTCCAAAACCTCTATGGCCAGGTTGAAAATAAAAGAAATGCAGCTGGCATTAAATTTGAAATGAGCTCATTTTGTGCATAACAGTTTTTTACATTTCTCAGTTTAAATGGTTGTTATGTTCTATTTTTAATAAAATATTGGCTCATGTGATTTTCAATTTGTTTTAGTTTTCATTTTATTCAAATTTAAAAAACGTCCCAAGATTTCTGGGAATTCGAATTGTACTAACTCTAACTTTAGGTTTCAGATGAATAAATTGACACATACTTGCAAAGTTTCTCATACTCAGAATGTAATATGTTTTCGACACAAATCAAAATGAAGTGTTCGAAGATATTAAGCAGACAGTCTACTAATACTGTAATGAATGTTAGTTGACATGTAGCTGCAAAGTTATACTTATTGTTAGTAGAATGTCTAAAGTGGACTGTCGAAATAAAGTGTTACTGTCTGTTTCCCTTGGACTGTTTCTCATTCTGCAAAAAAATATTAAGGAAATTCTATTAATTTATTTACAGTGTTACAGTAACACGGTAACACAAACATTATGTTTGATTTGGGAGTGAATAAGGAGTTACATTTTAATTTGTCCCTCACTGTTGTATGACATCAGAAGACTTTAACTTTAGAACTAAGAACTTCAGCATGTCATAAAGGCTGCAGTTCTTTTGTATTCCTTTATGGAGCTTGACAGCCAGTGCTTGCTATAAACTCTCACTGAATTGAGAAAAGCAGTATTCAAAACATCTCCTTTTGTGTTTCACAAAATAAATAAAGTCCATCATGTCTAGAACTACATCAGTAATAACAGAACTTTCATTTTTGAGTGAGCTCTAAAACCTAAGAGACCTGTCTTATGAAGTGTATATTACAATGAAATCTGAAATCTTAAGCAAGCCCTCACTGCTCATTTTGTTATATATATAAGTGTTGCATGAAGTCAACAGTTAGCCAGAGCTGTAAAGCAAGGTGCTGCTAGTTTAGAGTAGCATAAGTGAGGAGCTTCAGGTTTCAAAGAGGTTAGATAAGCTTGTCGAATGAGGTGCACGAGAGGTTTTGTTTGATCCTCAAACATCGCCACAAATATCAAAGCTACTGCCCACCCCTGCAATTTGGAGCCAGAAGGCAAGACTACATGCAGTTTCATCTACAGCCGAGATCCTGTTATTAATCTCAGGTCAAGGCTTTGTACCTGCATCTCTGTGTCATGGAAGTAATTAATTTCGGTGGCCAAGGTCAAGATACAAATGTGAATAAATCCATAGTTTGCCCATATAAAGGTTATATATATATATATATATATGAAATAACATGTCATGTGACCTGTGCAAATTAGGGGAAGTGCACATAACAATCTATTCATATTACAAATTTCTTTTTTTTTTTTGTATGTGGTAATGGAATTAACATGAACTGAAAGGGTTCATCTGCTTATTTTATTTTCCTAAGGTGCAGAGAGCTCAGATCACATGAACTGGACCCCTGTTTGGCAGGGTGATGGGTGAGGGCCAGCTTTCACATACGGAGCCCAGTTAGGAGACCCAGCATGGGGGTAATTAAAACAAACCGCCAATGCTTTCTTAGCCTGAGCCAAACAAACAGAGTCGACTCTGGTGCTCCCGGGTACGTTGACGGTGGCGGGCGCTACAACGAGAGGTGACAGTTGGGCTGGTGACCGTGAGGACATGGCAGACTGTCGGATCCACATGAGACAGCACACAGTATGTTTGCTTAAATGCTCAGACAGAAGCTGTGTCTTCACCTTAAGATGTGTTTGCTCAGCCCTTTGGTTTAACATTAATCTTTTTTCTCACACTCTACAAGAAATCCTTGGCTTTTCCTTCGATGTTGAAGGGGGAAGGTTGAAATCTTCCAATCTTCCTGAACCTCTTCACCACCTATAAGTTCAGCTGGCCGGCTGGCAAAGGGACAACATGGCTGGCATGTGGCCAAACTGTCTGCTTTGTCTTGAATACACTGCACAAAATCCAAATAGATTTTAAAACACCATGTAAATAAGATAATAAAGAGGCTTTGTAAATATAGAACTGGAGATTGTTCACCAAACAACAGGCAGCATAATGATATAAAGACTTACCACAAAATAAACTGAACTCTGGTGATAACCGGTGATAAGGGAATATTTACTATAATGCTAATTTCTCAAGTAAAAGTCAAAAGTTGTTCAAAAACATACATTTACAGGAACCAGCTGACTTTCAAGAAAGAATAGTGGATAATCCACAGTGGGATCACATAAGAAGCAATCAAGACATCTACACTGCTTTTAAAAACCAATCATAAACAAATAAATAACGGATAATCTGCAGATGGTTCCAGATTGCAAATCCGTGTCAATAAAGGAAAAGTTAACTTTTTTAGTAGAAAGGCAATAGCTTAGCTGTTCAGTGTTAAAAAGTCTAGTTTTGCTAATAACTCACATTGCTCAGAAGCTAAAGAGTGATTCAAAATCCTTTTAAATATAAGTCCCTATGTCCCTTCTCAAATATTCATGCTCTTTACATTCAATTTTGTGAACGGACTGTTCAGACAAATCAAAATAAATTATTAAAACAAAAATATCTGTATGTTCGTCTGGAGTATCGTTCCTCCATTCATTTAAACAAATCTGTTCTTTTGGAACAAAAACAATAGTTGATTCCCAATATCCACAACTCTCGAAAAACAGATTAATCAGATAATTCAGACGATTTAATGTGAATTTATTCAGATTAAAATGTATCTGTGTCCCTATTCACAGTATTTACAAAACTTTTTAAATGACAACTGAAAGTTAAATTAGGGTGTTTTATTTATTTATTGTAAATTTCAACAACATTTTGTGCATCTGTACATATTTAAATTTATAAATGTGATGCTGTCGCCCTGAGATCACTGTCACTTTTGTGCCAGATAAATAAATACCATATGTGAAAAATGTTGCACCTTCTAGACTAGAAAACAAACACAGTTTCATCATCTTTGGAGACCCTCCTCTGCCTGAATCGAGACATGAACAGATAGCGGGAGGCTAACGGTCTCAATCCATCCACACTGTCCCTCATTGTTCAGACTCTGAGAGGCCATTAGGCTCCATAGTGGGCCGTCAGAGAGGCTCTTTCTCTGTGGATGGAGGGGTGCATTGGTGTAGGACAGCTTTGAGAAGGGCAGCAGTGTCCTGGGCAGCAGGCCTCAGCTTTGATGGGGCCAAGTCAGGCTTTGGCTGCATTCCTCGCATGTCTCCCTGGTTTCCCTCTACCGCATTACTACCTCCAGTCTAAACAAACAAGCAGCTCTCGAAGGCCCAAACCCTACTTTAAAATATAGGTCTTCCATTTTTAAAAGCAGAAACACATATTCTTTGTTTTCGTGCCCACAACCAAAGCTGTTCCACATGTCCCTGTTTCTAAGCTCTTGTCACTTGCCACATTTTCACGGAGATGTTCGCCTCAGATGATGCTGATGCAGAGAAAGAAGCTGGGGTGACCACAAAAATCAATGCCACAGAAATTTTATGTACATTAAAATGTTTACAGTTTTTTTCTCTCAAACAATTTCTCTTTATTATACCAAGATGGTGTGGACATTTTCATTTAAAACTGAAATAGTTTTATAGACCATCTGGAAAAAATTAATGTATTCACAATATTGAAAAACAAACTAATTTCTTAAACAGAAACATTTTCTTTTGCCCTCAGCCAAACAAAGACAACCGCAAAAGAGGTAGTAACACAGGAAGCAAGATGTCTTAAATAAATGCTAAAAGAGTCTATGAATAGACACTAAAGCAAAAAACTACTTTCATACAATTAAAACATATGCAAACTGCTCATGTCACTTTTGTGTTTTGGAAACTACAGAATTAGAGAACTACAGAACTACAGAATTGGATATATTTATTACTATATCATGAAACCAAAGCCTCAAGCAATTTTGTACAAAGAGCCAATGAGTGTAGTTAAATCCACTCTGATTGCTTACTGCAGACCCTGAAAGGAAAGACAAGAAGGGGGGAAGCCAATGAACCATTCCAGTTTTTAGTGGAGACAATGACCTGAAACAAACCTTATGAGTGACATGATGAATAGTGTCATCATGACCAATAGTGTCAGTCTCCAAGGCAAAGGTTGCGAGAATAGCAAGATTGACATTGCCCCTTTTGTGCGGGCTCAGAACATGGCCTTCTCACCATAGTCTAAACCTTGACCATCAGAAGGCAAGCTGTAAAACTGTTTTCAAATCGGCAGTAAAGGGAAACCTTTTGAATAAGTAAATTGCATTGAGTGATTAAGTGATATTGCAAAACCAATTCGATTAATGTGGTCTTTATATTTCAATAAAGACTAAAAAAGGGACAAAATGTAATCGACCAAAAACATAAAAGCTAACTTAAGCATTAAAACAGAACTCAGATGTGCAGATAGATAGTTTCCAACTAAGTGTAATATAATCATATCATTATCCACATAGCATATCTAATTAGTTTCTTTTGCATAAGCGGCCAATAAGCTAGCTGTGCAACATTCAAATACAGGTCATTCTTATATGCTCATAGACCAAGACCAAACTCATTAACATGGCCATGTATGTTACCATGCGGTATTTTTGAGAGTTGTCATGAGTATACGTAAGTTAAATAAACAGGAAAACTAACAATCACAACCTTCTTCTGAGATGATTTCAAAAAACTTCTGCTTGTACACTTATAAATCTAAGGAAATATTAAAAGCCAAAGTCAAAATATTTTTGGTTAACTAAGCCTTTAATAGGCTGATTTCTCTGAAAACATCTAGCGCTGCAGTGCTGAAACATGTTGTGTTTGTTAAAGCTTGACCATTGGTTTGATTTTGAGGCTGGACTGTATTTGTCTGACCAAATGGCACACCGGTAGAATTTGCAAGAAATCTGTTTGGAAACAGTTTTATTTTTTTGCAGAAATTATGCTTAAACATGCTATGAAACAACAAGACAAAACTGTCACTGCTACATAATTTATGTTTATATTTGGCATGAAACATATTTGACGATGAAACCTTTTCATTTTCATCTTTCTTTTTCATTCAGTAAGTTATTATACATCTGTCATTTGATCTCCGTCTTCCTCTATCCACACAAAGAGCAAATCTGCATTTTGCATCTGCAATTTACACAAATGAAGACATTTACATAAAGCTAGGGTAATAAAATCATGCTTTGTTTCTGCAGGTCTTCTGAGGCCCCTTTTCCTTTTGTTTCTGTCCAACATTCTTACCACCTCCTGTCGGTCAGCTTCCGCTCTTATAGCCTTAAGGAACATCTATATTGTCTTTCCGTCTCAATCATGCACACACAGTCCCTTTGTCTCTCTGTCCATCAGGTTCAATTCTGAAGCAAGTGGTACTGACATCTCTGTCTCTCTCAGAAACACACACACACTGGTCCTGTCACACTCTAGTGACTTCAAGGAACTGGTTGCAATAAAACTGTCCTAAAGCTCACATATTAATCACTTATCCTATTTACTTGTCCCCCTTTATAACTACATCAGTGTAATGGAAAATCAACAAGGAGAGATTAATTACACTCATTAAAAATGCATATAAAAGGACTTTCCTAAATGTTCCTAAACCTTCTAATCTTGTCCTCAAAAATAACCATTCACATTTTAATCAGTGTTTTAGAGAACAATAAGTACAAACATAATATGATGAAATATTAAAGATAAGACTAAAGGACATTTTTGGTAAACAAAACTCTAAGACTGTATTTTAAAAAAAAAGATGAGATCCATCATTAACTGCAATAATAGTTAAATGGAGAATAATAAAAGTATACATACACATACATATTGAATCACATTTTAGTTCTGTCACAATAATCATTAAAGACACAAATAATAAAAAAAACTTTAATTTCAACATTAAGATACTGCTGTCTCTTAGACAGATGTTCTTGCAGTACAAGATGATTATTCTCAAATCGTCCTAGACAGTGTGACTGTTGTTTTACACATACTTGTGATGTTAATGCAACTTGAGTGCAGTTGTCATTAAAGGAAAGGCCACACCGACAAAATGAAATCTAAAAGTACAAACCATCCCAAAACGGTTTGGATTGAACGGTGGGAAGGAAGAGGCTCGACAGCATCAGATCGTGACCCACCCCTGTCCACCCACACCAGCGAGGAGCCCTAAACCCTCTACTGTCTCATCAACAGCTATATGACAGGCCTCATCCCACAGAACCACGATTCAGATTGACATCTCAATGAGGGGGCCGGTGCCAGTCTTTTACAAGCGCCATTTCACGGCTGTGCTCTTTGTCCTCTCCCCCCCACTCCACCCCACCGGGTAGAGACCAGCCCTTTTTTTTTTTGAAGCAGAGAGCTGCGACGGGCAGATACGGGGAGGGCCTCTCGTCATGCCCCACTGCCCCTCAAATGGTGTCTGAGTCATTGCTCACAAAAACTGGCTTGCTCCATATACCTCGCTTTTGCATATGAATGAGCAGGCCATTGTTCGGCCTTAAATGCACATTAAACCTGTCTGGAAACAACCAAGAGGAGGCGCACACGTTTTCCCCCCACCTTAATAAACTAATTAATTGGACATATGAGATTTAAGAGAGGAAGAACATCTTGGCACTGTTTATTCCAGTCCTTCCTTAACCATCAGCAAGCGTCCCACATAAAGGAAAGGATGTTTATAGTTCTGCCAAGAGTAGCACAGTGTCTTTGTACAGAGGCCAAACTGAGACCTCTAGCTTTTGTCAACCAAAGAGGGGTGAACAGACTCATCCTGCAGGGCAGACCGTTGCTGAGACACCTTCGTCATGTCCTGCCCCGCAGGTCTGCCCTTTGCTCTGGCCTGGAGAGCAGACATTGGAGATGGGCCGAGCTCAGGCGAACCAGGTCAGCTGAGATCTGAGAGAGTGCAAAGTGCACGTCCAAATAAGAGTGATTAGAGATATCAATAGGCATTTCCATTGACTCACAACATTGACTTGCTTTGGTCAGCTTTCTTGTCAGCCTTGTTTGGCCATGTTGAGCATTGTCCGTTCACACAGGATCTCTGAAAATATATTATGATTGATGCAAACCAAGCTCACCAAGAAATGTTTCAAACTCATATGGTTTTCTTTATTCTGAGGATCAAAAAAGCTGTTTTGTCCATTCAGTGAAAATCAATGGGGTCCAAACTTTTAAGCTCCAAATCAAATCTCAACATTGATCACATGGGTCTGTGTATGCTTGTTACAAACCTCATTGGTTTTCCAACATTATGATGTTCAGGTTCAGGTTGCTATTTAAATTGATCTGTTGATCATGAAAAGTAAACAGTTCAGGAGACACACAATACAGCAGGTAGTTCGCACTAGCTTTATATACTCTTTGGAGCTAGAAAGTTTTAGATTGCATTAACTAGGTACTAAATATAATTTATTTTCTTTTTTTCAGAGAAAAACATGTCATATGAGTTTCGAAGGACACGAGGGTGAGAAAATGACGGCAGAAGTTTCACTATGCCTTTAAATTAGAGGTTCTAAATTATATGCCTGTCCTTGATGTGTCCAGAAACTGAATAATGGATAGTTAAACATGGAAAGAGAACAT
The DNA here is from genome assembly GCA_032357475.1 of Enteromius thamalakanensis. Classification (NCBI taxonomy): domain Eukaryota; kingdom Metazoa; phylum Chordata; class Actinopteri; order Cypriniformes; family Cyprinidae; genus Enteromius; species Enteromius thamalakanensis. The sequence continues at coordinate 11,326,262 of JAUCMT010000051.1, forward strand.
TTCAGATACCCTTCATTTCATCTGCATACGAACCTAAAATTGGAGCAAGAACATCTAATCTCTGGTTTTCCAGAGCTAGCGGTTTTGCTAAACTACGGAGACTAAGACATGAATGTCGAAATAACAGTTCAAACTGGACAAAAAGAATAAAGATGGTTTTCATAAGCATCTCAAAATCCGACAAATAGTCATTAGCATTTTTCACCACCTAGAGTGCTAAATTCTGTCAAAATCTCCAAATACACTCCATAAGAGATTTCTTTAAAGATGTGAATGGCTGAAAGCCGCAAGTCTCCAGATAATTTTTGTGGCATGCCCCATGTTGGGCTTTGTGTCCTGGCTCTAAATGCTTGGCTCCATCTCACATGCAGAGGTCCTTCATGGCCAGCATCCCAGAGGGGGACTCCATCCCCAGCCTCGAACAGCCGTTAGCGCCCCAATGGGGTTTGTTTGTACTCGGTCCGAGCAAGAGCTCCGCAGTTGTCCTCACACAATGTTCAGCCCTGCCATTTGGGGCTCGGGCCAAGATGCCCTCAGCACTGTATGGTAAGTAAGTAAGGAGCCCGGGGCCTCTTAGCAGAGCTCCTGGCGGTCCAGCTGCACATGAGGTTCCTCATCTTTCGAGCTTATTCTTTTAATTAGACACTCTGAGAATTAGCTCTCAGAGGGACACCTCCACCTTCTCAAAAAGCCCCAGCCCCCCCCCATGCTATGAGAGGTGGCGGTCCGCATGTGAGCCCCAAGCTCATATACATAATCTCACCACATACCTCCACCCCCCACCCATCCTCATCTCAATAGCGTTCCCCTCCTTCACCCCACAGATACTCAAAAGAAGCCCACACCTCCCATTTCCAGGAGCCTGTGGGTGCAGTGAGAAAATGAAGACCTCTGCGCCCCTCCAAATCCCCAGGAATTTCTCATTAAGAGCAGGTCCTGGGCTCCTGAGGACCCCCGGGTTCCCCCCGCACCTCCCGTTCCCTGAAGAAGTCGACCCTCTCGCCCGACTAGAATGGACTACTCCAGTTCACTTTGTGTCGGGCGGCTGTTTCCCTGTGCGTGTTATTCATCTTGCTCCCATTCTCTGGGCACAAGAGGCTTTCCCCGCCAATGGTGCTTTGAAAGTCCTCAAGACTTCCTCTTCTTTTCACCACATTTTTTATGTGTGTGCATGTGCGCAAGTCAGTGTCCATAATGAAAGACCTGGGCTCTGGATTGCACAGAATAGGGGTAATTGAAATGACATTTTTTTAATGGTCTCCCATGACAGGAAGCGGGAGTTGGTTCATCAAGACTGTTGTGTGGTTTTGTGCCTTGTTCGTCATTCAACTTCAGGCTTTTTTTATTTTTATTTTTTGATGGACGAGTGCTGGGGTGATGTGAACAGAAGGGTGCTCCAGTGTGAGCGGGATGCAGTCAAGAAGAGTTATGTTTTTATTTCTCTGTGGCTTACAGTCATATCAACTATATGTTAAGTGTTGAATCAATATGTTTGAACAGTTTTAAAAATATGGTTTAATAAGTGGAGGTTTTGCAACCCAAAAATTCGCTTTTGCTATACCTAATAATTTTCTAATTAACCCTAGCTAATAATTCATATTAATGCTTATTTCTAATGTAAGTCTAAAGAGATTTTTTTAAATTCCATATTGTGCCACTTATATTAATAGAGAGCACACAGGAGGTATTTTTTCCTTTCCAGATCTTTAAATAAATCAAACATTATTAAAGAAAATATGAGTATATATCAGACATCATTCTCAATTAACCAGTAAATTAATTAGTAAAAACACCTACATTTCTCAAAGTTACAAACTTAATGTAATTTCATATTAACATATAGACAGCATTGCTTGTCTCGCTTTAATCCATCCATTACATTTCCACAGCCTGACCTGAACATTTTTTGACAGGTAACCGCATAACGGAGTTGACCAATGAAATCAGTTTTGGGAGTGGGTTTATACTGTTTTAGGGTACAAAAAACACATTTTCTAAGCATGTTTTATTAAAAATCTCTTTGTCACTGAAATCTCCAGTTTGCTACCATGGGACGTTTTTTTTTTTGCTTGTCTTAAATAGCAACAACAACCAAGGGAGAGGAGGGTGAAGTGTTAACTCCATGTATTAAAGAAAATTAAACAAGTTCTATGAATAAAATGGATATATGCTGAACGTTTGAATGCTTCTAAATAACAGTCAGTATTCACTCAGAAGGATCTCTGTAGTGTGGCCTGCAGATACATCATCTATGAAAGAGCGATTGACCCCATCTAGTGGAGAGAATGACTCTTTGTCTGAATGTGATTCCACACATGGCAACATTTTGAAACTCTCTCTGAATCATAACCAAACACAAGACAGGACGTAACCCTACTCAAGATGAGCTTAAGCCATCATTCGTCACAGTCAGTTGGCTCAAGTGTAGCATGCAAAATATAATTTCCTCATCCACATGAAATCAAATTACAGGTCTAAACTTGAAATGTATTGTTAACTATGTCTTTTTTGGTTTAAAACCAGGATTAAGCTCTGCCGTTTAAATTCCTCTGCCCAGAAGTGAACAGTTCGCTGTGCGTTTAGTTTCTGTAAGTCTTTGTGCTGTAAAACTACAGTCTTTGTTTATACAGGATGTACAATAAAACATTGAGTGAGTCATTTATTTTCATTTCTAAACCACTCGTGCCAATTCAAGCTATGTACACTGGTTTGTTTAAAAAGTTGAGTAAGAGAGGATGTGGAAAAGGAGGGAAGCGGTGAGAAAGATAGAAAGCAGGAGAGAGCTGTCACAAATGAAGACAGCTGTCAGCTGGGATGGAGAGGGTCAGAGGTTAAGGAGGAAAACAACGGGGGTGGAGAGTGGAATCTCAAACAACAGGAAAAAGCTTCTACACAGACTCAGACATGCGGGCCTCCGGAACTCTCTTTGAGAGATGGTGACAACCAGACACCTTCACCAGATCAGCTGCTCTGTGCTAGTAGGATAGTCTCTACTTACCAACATGAGGAGAATGGTCCTAAATACCTCTTAACCTTTTCGTTAACCCTTTCGTGCCTGTAGGAACTAGTCCACTGCACTAAGGAAGCACGGATGTGGGAAAACATAAAATGTAAAATATATCAGTACGATGCTGTAAACCTCATTGACGTTCACGAGCAAATGCAAATCTATGTCAAGTGCGCCTTTTGGGCTGCAGAAGGATTCAGGTTTTTTTTTGCTGGATTGTGCTGCCCCCTGTCAAATAACATTTGTTACTACATTGATAGTTTGTGGACATTTTAAATAGGCAAATTAAGTATAACAGTTACACGGAGCGAAGTATGCCTTTCTCTAATAGTTATATTTTCTTAAAATTAACCTAACGAAATACTAATTTCTTATTAAAACCCGTTTTCGGATTAACGTTACAGCGTATTTTAATAAAGGGAAAATATGTAACTGTATTTGGTCAGATATCCAGGTTCTGTTTTAATTTGTTCATACACCAAATAAATCCACAAAAAACAATAAAAGCCCTGTCATCTAATCACCAAAGGACAAAAGCTCCGCTGAACGATTGTTGAAGGGTAATAGGTCAAGACGAAATTAACTCACCACTAGGGGGCGTAAGAAAGAGCAGTATGCGGGTTTTTTTACAGTCAATGGTTTTAGTCTTAAAAATACTAAAAGGGTGCTTGTAATTTTTCAGAAAAGAACAATATAATCAATTAGAAAGTATTATTAAGTTATTGATTACAAGTTAGAAAAATAGTCAAATTATGTTTGTTACCTATTATTTTAAATGAATAAATAAATAAACAATAAATAAATAAATAAATAATAGAAAGCAATGGGTCTGTAGGTCCCAGCGTAAAAGGCCCTACTTCTCTTACATGACAACAAAAAAACAATTGGCCTACTTAACCAAATATTAGGTGTAGTGCTGGTATGGAGGTGAAAAAGAACAGAATATCTTTTACTGAAGCGATGAAACAAAGTTCTTCAGCATTTATTTTTACACATATTGTACTTCATAAATATTTAGCTAACTTATTAATATTTTTTATTCATACAGTTTTAATGATTTTCAAAACTGGTCAAATTTCAACAGAAAAGCCGAATTAATATCATTTATCGTGTAATATTCGTGCAATATTTCAGATGCTAGTGTGTTGAATTAGGCTAAACGTACTGACTGAATGTATTCATTAGCTGAAAATGACAGAAAAACCAATATTAAGATCATATATAGTTTATAAGCGAGGTTGGGAACTTTACTGTAGCTCTTTCTGTCAGGTGCGGCGCTGTTTAGGCGAAGCGGGAAGCAGCAGGCCCACAGACAGCGCTTTCTCTCCCAGCTCCACACTAATTTTGACATCTTTCGCAAATCTCCTTTCGAGGTGCTAGCGAGAAAACATGTTTAACGACGTCGTCAGTCGACATGATAACGGTTCCCTAACCTCAAACACGCCCTCCCTTATAATAAACCTCACGGGACTATTAAGCAAAGGTTTTGAGTTATGAAGGATTTGGAACAGACATGTTGCTAAGCACCAGATATGTTTTTCGCTGTTACGTATTTAAACGGTATCTAAACCTGTTTCCTCGTCGCATGTTTCCTCCAGTGTCACATTCACACGCTCACACGAGATTAAACTCGGCCACAAACGTCGAGATGGTGTCGGACTCCTCCATTTTACCTCTCCTCAGAAAAAAATAAAACAAACGGCAGAGCAGGAAAACAAATGCGCCGTTTGCATGTTTACAGGTCCAAATAGCATAAGGATCAGCACGGGTTCGGTGTCATTTTCATATGTTAGAAATGTAATTGGATGGAACGGAGAAGTGCTTTGTGCTGCGTTGGCTGCGGTATTTCTGTATGCCTTGTTTGTTATACAAAATCCTCTTAGTATACATTTATATACCACTATGACATTGTTTATTGCGCAGCAGTGCTGAACGCACGTGTATATCTTAACGCGCATTGACATTTCATCAACTAATGCGAAAAAAACGTCTTTGAAAAACGAGCCACAACTTCTTGAATGTATAAAGCCCTACTTCAAATCGAAATTTAACACTTTGTGGCCTGTGCCAGCACACGGTAGACTCCATCTTGAATGATCAAGAGCACAGAACTTGAATAAAAACGCGTATTTTCTTACTGTTCCGAGTGTTTCCGGGTTTGTCTTAAATGCATAGGTTTATTTCAGAACAGGATTAGATGTGACTTAAGGAAAATACCACTTGAGGGTAGAAATGTTAGCTCGGTACAAGAGCTCAGTTTCTGCCAAGGGAGTGGTAAAATATTATTAATAGGACACCGAATGTTAGATTAAACGTACATTTGAGCGTTTTATGAAATCTATAATTGTATTTTGGGATAAAGTGAAGCACAGGAGTTGAGGAGAGCTCCTCTCACAGGGGGTTGGGTTGCCGTGCCGATTGGCTGATGTTCATAGACACATACAGTCACGGGCTTGAAACAGAACCAGGGGCAGGTCGACAGCAAGGAAACCATAATCATTGAAAATGAAAAGCACAACGTCCGTATCCTAACCCAAGAGGTACGTTGTGACAGACATCGCGCACTGGAAAGGTTCCTTTCTGTGTGAGTGTTATAATGCATGTGTTTGATGTGTTTTTATTTTGAAGGGGTAGAGTGATGATAGTATGAATGTGTTCTCAGGTTCTCTGGCCTACTACTGCAGCTGCGGCTGGGATTTTCTTGATCCACTTTCACAATTTGGGAAAAAAGGTCATTTGACGCGCACAAACGAAGAGTTTTCAATCTCACTGACATTGGCCAACATGTAAATGGTAAGATTCCATCGGTGTTTCTTTAGGCGTCACATTTTGTACGTTTTAAAATAACGAGATATTAAAAAGAAGACCGATGTAACTCTCTGAACTCGTGCTGATGTTTTTGTTCGGGAGAGAGATTTTATTCATATAATATCATATAAATATGAATGAGATTAGCACGCGTGACAATGAGCCCGGCGCTGCCAGTTTTACATGTATACTATTACTGTATGTCATCATGTTTTACTTCTCCATGTGAATTGTGTCAGTCAGAGTTCTGTCATATATGTGCGGCCGCTTTCATTGCTGCGTTCCTGTGTTATGGAGTATGTTCGAAATGGTATACTATACTGCCCCTACTAGGAATAGTAAGCAGTACGCTATTAATCCGCTTCGAACGTACAGTCGCGCTAGAAACTTTGTAAACGCTTAAGAAATGTATTTCTTTCAACGTAGAATGTACTCACATTGTAAACAAATATCCATAAAACATAATCCAATTAAATAAATGACAAACAAATATTTGTAATTGCTCATCATGTATAGTCCACTAATTTATTCTGCAAAATGAATCTGTAGTAGATATTTTTTTGGAGAAAGAATATGGATCAGATCATAATAATTCAGTAATTAATGATTCAGTAAAAATGGGGGGAATTGGAGCAGGTGTAGGATTTCTGTCAAGGTCTGGTCAGAAGAGTTGCAAAACGTATTTCTATAGAGTGGATTTTCAAAAATCTATGGAGAATACAAAGAGACATCTATAAAGAATTGGTCGACTGCATTTCAAGGAGGTCACAAAGAACCTCAAGGTAACATCTAAATATCCTCAGGACAATGGCTAAGGTTTGTGTGTCCACCATCAGGTAGATATGAAGCATAGCAAGAAATATGCAATTGCTACAACGAGAAGAACAGTGCTACCTTACAAAGATCATGTGGATGAGCCAGAACACTAATGGAAATATATTTTGTGGAAAGATTCCAAAATAGTGATTTTTGGTTTTAATGAATTATTACATTTGGAGAAAACAAAAGACCGATCAAATAATGGAAACCGCATCAACTGTATAGCACAGTGGTGGCAGTTTAATGGTTTGGGTTGCTTTGCCTGTCTTGCCATCATTGCTGAATCTAGGAATTCTGCTTTATACCAAAAAAATATATTCCCTTAAGATGAATAAAGAAGTGAGTCTTGAGGCAAGACCACCACTCAAGCTTTATAGCGTATCTACTATTGGAAGGTTCAGGAAGAAGAAATATAATGGTTTGGATTAGCCAAGAGAAAGTCCTGATCTTAACCCAACATTTCCAAAATATGTCATTATTTAAATATAAAATAAAATAATTCTATCATTTATATGAGGATAAAATGCATACATGTAAAAAATAATGCTGGTCACTTGTTGGCAGCTTTCATTTACTATTACTAAACCTTGCTATTTATAAAAATGAGATTTTGTTTTATAATTTACCCAAAATCACGATTTGTCTTCTAAAAGTGTTTTAAAGAAGTTTTTCTGTTAATTAAGTGAAAACTTTTAGTGGTGTGTATTATTATCAGCATTTCAGAATTGTTAAGCACTAATTGTTTATACACACACAGATGAAGTGAATGTTTACATGCATATACAAATTTGTTTTTCAGACAGTGAAGCAGTGCCATTATGATTCGCCCACATGTGCATACTCTCAGTAATGCAACACATTGCTGTACCTGTCCACAGGTGCCTGAACCACTATAAAGTACATGGAAAACATCATTAACCAGCAGACAGACAACTGGTTGTAACCCTCAACCGTCCTGTCTCACTGGTTTATGGGTTAAAGTCTAAGAGTCAAAGTTAACTCGCTTATCATCCCTAGAAAAGCCTTAGAGATCTGACATTTGGGAATCAGGACCTGCCTCTGCCTTAAGGGACAGCATGCACACAAGGAACTCAGATGGGGCATGGTAGCCAGACTGAATTGTTGACATATCCGTCTCAAAATGGATGCAGCTTTGACCGACAGCTGCAAATCTCCTCCCAGCCCTGATTTTAGTCTGGACTCATCCAGTCCGTTTGCAAATGGACTGCACTTTGAGTCAATACTGTTTGAAGATGAGGACGAGGATGAAGTTATGGATTCAGAGATGGAGCCTCAGCTGGAAAGAGCATCATGTGGCTCAACGAAAGACCGTACAACAAATGCAAAGTTGAAGACAAAATCGGATGTCAAGCCTAGAAAGAAAGTTTCAAAAGTTCGCTCATCTTTGGGACAAGAAGCTGTATTTAAAGACAAGTCTAGTGATTGCGGGCTTTCTTCTCTTGTGAGCAGGTCGGCTGGGATTATAAGGGCAAGTTCTGGTTCTGTCCCACCATCCCCAACATCAAACCAGTACCAATATTTTTGATATTTCCACATATTACAATTGACTGTGGCACTAGCTGTAAAAAAATGACAACATGTAAAATCTTAGAAACAACAAGTTTAAATTAGCTGTGAGAGCAGTGCATTGTTACAATTTCAAAACTTTGCTTATGCTTTTGAAGAATATATATTGCATGAAATGCCATTAGGCAATAATTATGTGGTTTTATTTTTGTGGAGAAAAAAATAAGTATTTACTAATATTATAACTTCGAGACATATTCTCATAAAATGCAGTAATAATAATTATTTTGAAAAGTTATTTAGGTGATACTGAAAATATTCAGCTTTAAATTAAGCTAATTTATATATGATGTCTACCAGCAGACAAAAAAAAATAAAACAAAGGCTGTACCACCAGTGAAATATTTGGAGGGTGAAGTAATATGGGCTAAATTCAACCGTAGACCATGGTGGCCATGTCAGGTGACTGTTCATCCATTTGAAGGCGTTTACCACAGAATTAAGGGTGAGTATACAAACACAGAAGACATAACCGCCACAGAACACTCTTCCTAACATTTTAAAACATATTTACATGTTTGATTTATGTTTCAGAGCCACCAGATAGGACAAATCGTCAGTATTTCCTCAAGACGTTTGGGGAACCTGAAGAACAGGCATGGGTCCCTGAGCGTTCTACTCATATATTTGTGGGTGGATATCAGTTTAACAATCTCCCGCTTGTGAGAGGAAATGGACGCCAACAAGATGAAAACGCCAGACACTCTGTAATTTCTGAAACATGCTTTGAGTTAAATGGATATTGTGACACCTTTTTAAAACCCTTGTGAAATTGTTACTCTTGGGTTACTTTTTCAGATACCCAAGCGTTTTCTGAACTCTTGGAGAGCTAGTGTGGTTGAAGCAGAAGCACTTCTCCTGGAGAAGCCAAGGGTCACCACCACTCCCTCCTCAGACTTCACCAAAACAAACTCTGAAGGAACTACAAATAACACAGAAAACAAATTGTCTTTGCCAGTGGAATTACCCAACTTCAGTCCTCTCAACAATGGAACAGTTACACAAAAAGACCATCTGAACACCTTACCACATAATCAGGGGTCTAAAAACAAAAAGAAACAGAAAAAGCCTTCTACATTTTTAAAGAAATCTGAGGTATTTCTTTGTGAGAAGGATAAGATTATGGAAGCTTTGGACAGTCCCTACTCTGACATTGATTCTGTACCGCAGATCCGAAGATGTCCCAAAAGCACTGAGCAAATTTCGAAGCACTGCACTGTTAATAATCAGTCAAACTCAACCTCAAGTCAACAAACCATTGCAAATGACAAAGAAGTAAAGAAGAACGTGGAGAACCAGGGTGGCCTTTGGTTCAGCAAAACAGGGAAAGGTCAGGTCAATGGGGGACTTAGTCGTGCTGGAATTAAATCAGTGAACTGTTCTTTTGGGAAGGTATCTTGTAAAATTAAGATGCCAGATTCCGTAAGCATGAAACCCAAAGACAATCACATCACTGGAATCGAACATCTATCTACAGAAGCCAGAAAAGCTCTTGATAGGAGAGTGAAGTGCCTTCCAGCAAGTAGTCGCCTGATGACAAGAGCACTAAAGGCGATGGAGGAGGCAGAGTGGACAAAGAAACAATTGGTAAACCAAGAGTCAGCGTCAAATGTTGAAACAGAGAATTGTGTATCTTTTACTGATGTTACAATGTCTGAAACAACAAATGCAGAAAACCATGTTCCTTCACAGAAGATGCCAGCTATAGCAAGATGTGATCTGAAAGAGGACTTAAAAAGTAACATACAGTTATCATTGGATCTTCTGAGTTTTAAAGATGATGCAAATTTAGTCAAATCTGAAGATGAAACTTCTTTGATATCTCAAGCACCCATTGCCTTTCATTCATCCAAATGCAAACAAGAGAGTCATGCTTCCGATTCATCTTCCACTTCTACTTCATCTTTGTGCTTAAAGATGGAAGATGTGGAAAACATGAAAGAAATATCCTTCAAATCACTAACAAATGAACAGAGTGGCCAGCCTTTGTCATTTCATCCTGATGCAAATTATAAGTTTAGCACATTCCTAATGATGCTCAAGGATATGCACGATAGCCGGGAAAAAGATGGAACCACATTGGTAATAGAACCGTTACCCATAAATGAACTTATTAAAGAGGAACCAACACTGATTCTGGATGTCAAGGATGAGATGAACACAGTAAACGCAGTGCATACACAAAAATGTCAACTGGGCAAAATTGCATCAAAACAGAAGGTGAAATCAAAGTCTGGGACAAATATAATCCCAGACATTCAGCAAACATCTACTGTGTCACAAAATGCTCAAAGACCTAGCAAAAAAAATTGTTTAAAAAAGAAAACCACTGAGATCACAGCAAACATCCACTCAAACGATACAATTAACAAATTGGCATCTCAGCACCAACCACCCTCAGAAGAACAAGACACCAAGTTCTCAGCTAATGTGCCTAAAAAGCGTTGGCAAAAGTTTGACCAAGCCAGTTACAAAGCATTACATGTAGTCGAAGAAACTTGTATTCAAGAAACAGAACAATTACCCTCAAAAAATTATGATGTTTCGTTGGGTGATAAAAAAGAGTTCTGTCCTTTTCTGTCTGGAAAGGAAACTACCATCAATGCATCTGAAAATACTCAAGGCAACTGTCAAAAAAATGACATTCCCAAAGGTAAGCTTTCAACGTAATCCATACAAACACAATTTAAGGGTAATATGTAGCTGTATTTTAAAGTGGACTCAAAAACGTTTGTGCTTTTCACAGAATGCAAACGTATTAGAAAACCTAGCAAAAGACTCATAGAATGGACAGAGGAATACGATCAATTGTTTTCCACTAAGAAGAAAGCAAAAAAGAAACCAGAGTCCTTTACTAAGGTAGCTCAGTTTATACTACTGTAGCTAATCAAGTTGGATGTGAATGATTTCTTGTATTCTGTAATTTACTTTAACATTCTGGCAACTTTTCTAAACTTATGAATAGGTTGAAAACAATAACTGCATTGGCCCAGTGGAGAAAACATCTGGCGAACGTATACAGAAACCTCGGGTGACAGAACAAGTTGTGTCAAGACCCCTGCCAGAATTACAGACTCCTCCTCCGGAAGACCTGTCTCGGAGCACTCATTCAGTAAATACCACACCATGTCAAGAGAGGCAGGTGTTGTCTGTGGACACTCTTACTCCACCTCCAGAAACAATCCCATCACCATGTGCTGAAATGTGTCATAAAGATGAGCTTCAAAAACAAAATGCTGTAGCCATTGGTGAGTAGCTCTTTTCGTAAGTTTACATAATTATGAAGAAAGTTGCAAAGGTTTGTAAAATAGTTTGATATTTCTCAAATACATGTTGGCCACAAGTATTGGCACCCCTAGAAATTCTTATGAGTAAAATATAGTAGTGAAGTATATTCCCATTGTTATTCACAAAATTCAGCAGTCTAGGGTGAATGTAAACATGAAATGATTCAGCCCTGGGGTCCGTTCTTTGTACATCGCTAACTAAGTTAGCAGTATTTGATTCTCTTATTGATTTCATACAGATACATACAGGTCATTTTCTAAAAAAAAAAAGAGAAATGTACTATTAATCATTCTATTTCATAAATTTGATTATTTCAGATTTTATTTATATTTTAAAGTAGTAATAGTAAATTACTTCGTGTAATCAAGATGAGAGACCACAGCTATAAAAGCGAAGGGTTCAATTGTAGAGACAACATTTAATGGTCAATACATGTCATATAGGAAGTAAAATTAATTACAAGACTGCGCACCTCTGTATCAGGCCTCTCTGCCTTTTGAATTATACTGCAGTCAGAAACACATAGAAGTACTCAAGTAGATACAAATTCAGGCCACATTATGCATGAATTTGGAGGTACTTCCTCCAAACCACAGTCATGTGACGGGGTTGCTTCACTGTCCTGTGCAATGGAAATTTTTTTTTTTATTATTTAGACCAATAGGCAGCACTGAACTTCAGAGTAAGTATAATATATTTATATATTATATAATATATATTATATATTATATAATATATATGTATATATATATATATATATATATCCCAACTTACTGTGCATGCTTCAGTCACCTCTTTTATGGGAATAGGTAAAAGTGATGGAGTGTTATGTAAACCTACACACAAAAAAAACCTCCATGTCTATAAATGTCAATGTACAAAAAGGATTTTAGTTAAGGCAACAACCGAATATTTTACATTGTACAAATAGAATTATGAGCTCATTTACCAGTTATGAATGTGGTACTGCACCCCGGCTTCTGACCTACTGCTTTTTAATTAAACTCTGAAACTCCTGAAATCCCTCAATCAAGAGCTCTTGCTCTGCTGCCGAAAAATACTGAATGCGCTTCTTCGACATTTTCGCTGACCAATTAAAGAGTTGCCGATTTGATCTTGGATTTGTCATTTGATCTTGGATGTAGTAAGCGAGGTACAAAGAATGAACACCTGGTTTCACAGGAATATAAATAGGTGGGAAATAAGAACAAAAATCTCTTAATCATCTATCACAATGAGAAAAACAAAAGAATGTGTTTCTGATGTGCAGCAAAAGATAACGTAGCCTCACAAATTAGTGAAGTGGCTTTAAGAAAAGAACTAGAACAGTGAAAATCACCATTCCCACCATCAAAGAAATAATTAAGAATTTCTCCATTAGTACTCCATGTGTACAATGAAATATACCGCTGTATTTTTGATGTTGTGGGCCCATTTCTGCTGGAGGTTCTGGACATCTTGTTTAGACACATGGCATCATGGATTATATCAAATACCAACAGATTAAAATTCAAGAAGTGACTAAGTCCATTACAAATCATTTAGTTCATCGTAAGTTCTTCTCCCCATTTTCAATTGTTTTACTTCAATGTTTATTTTCAGAGACACCTTTGCTCAGCTTTACCAAGGTTACCAATATCAGTGAAGGGCACTGCGTATCAAGCCAGCACCACTTTGTATTGCTTTTTATTTGGTTTTTAGGGCTAACCAGATTCAGTTATATTTGGCTGAACAGAAATAACAGAATTTTTCCCCATTATTTAAATTAGGTGATGGTGTGTGTCTAAGCACAAAGAGACAACGGAAACCCACCAAAAAGATTCTAGAAAGCTCCATAGAAGCTGAACCAATTACTGTGCCAAAAAGAAAGGTACTTTTTTTAAAAAAAGTATAGCTATTTTAGCCAGAGAAAGTTTACTTTGATAGATAACTACATAAAGAATATTTGTTATTTTTAAAAAAGCATCTTGCAATTGTAGTTTTTATTTTATTTTATTTTATTTTTTTTCTTTTTAGCCAACTATTAACTACTACTTTTGCCTTCATAATTTCTAAATACTGCTAATTAATAGTAAGGTAGTTGTTAAATTAGGGTATGGGGTAGGATTGAGGAATATTAAATGCAGAAGGCTATTATGTGCTTTAGTATTAATGAACAGCAAGTATTTTAGTACTATACATGCTACTAAGCAAGTAGTTAACAGTGAGAATTGTTCCCTAAGCTAAAGTGGGTAACAATTTATTTTAGGGTATCTTAACTAGTTGCTTGTTAGCATTCATATTACTAGAATATTAGCCATTTATCTATAGTAATTAAGCACATACAGTATTAATGCAATATTGTACATGACGAATACCTGAACCTAAAACTACCTCACTAACAATTAATAAGTAGCAAATTTGGTATTTATTGAGGGAAAAGTGAAAGTTAATAGTAAATAAGTGCTCCCTATTCTAAAGTGTTGTTACATCTTAGTCTAATGAATGGAAAAATTGGACTAATAGTGTTATCATTCACAGGTGAAGTCACAAAAGATTTTCCCATCTGGACAATCTGCAAATTCAGGTATGACCATTAAAAGCTTTTAAAATTGTTTATTTTTATTAAAATCATAAAGTTAGCATTATTATTTTGGGGCATAGTTGACAACCAGAGACAATTCCAGGACCCTTTCTTAAAAGTTGCTCATGGAGACCAACAAATTTTGTGTTAAATGACACTAATAAAATTAATAGCAGGTTAAGATCAGTTCTGTAGTACAAGTTATATCAGTAAATACTTTCATAATGCCTGCCCTGTGGTCAATGAACTATATTCAGTTTTTCTTCCTTTGATGTTGGAAATATTAAGAAGCCTGAATCTTTTTAGAGGTACTAGAAGAACTGAGACAGGCTGCCACTGAACGTTTTTTGTAAACAGTTATTTCATATTTCAGCCATTTTATTTGGTGCCTAGATTGTCTTTAATGTTTGTTGTAAATAAAGGGATGGGACAACAGTCATCAAAAAGTAAGAACAAGCTGTCTATTGAGACAGTCGACACACCAACTGCCCCAATCCTAAAAAGCACAGAGATGGAGACAGAAGTAGCCCTTGCATCGCCTCACGCAGTTAATCCTCAATCAACAGAGGATGGTTCAGATGATCTCAAATGCTTAGGTCCAGAGGTCAGTAAAATTAACTAGTCCTATACCTCTGTTATTCCCTGATGGCCACTTTATTAGGTATACATATGCACATTTGTCAGCCAATCATACAGCAACAAGAGCACACAGGCTTAGTCAACAGATGCCATAACAACATCATCTTTGGACAAAAATATTAAAAAGGTGTGCATTACAAACTGGCCACTTTGCTTCTTGCAAAGTCTGTTTATATATCAGTCATGTGCATTATATGTCTAATTGTGTTTGATTAAAAAATAAATAAATCTAATTTCTAAGAATTGCAATTTTCAGTGCCACAATACCAATAATTACAAGAATAAATAAATCAACCTTCCTAAATGCTCTGAATTTGTGACATTTCGTTCAGATGGTTGAAACCAGTTACGGCTTGTGTTCTGAAAGAGAAGAAAATTCACAATCCAATGAAGGAGTCTGTGATAAAGGGCTCTCAGTGGAAAAAGGTGGCAGCACTTTACTCAAGGAGAATGTGTGTCAGGTAGGTGTGTTAAAAATGTATCTGATAACCACGGTAAATTAGGACACACCTCAATAACCGTCTGTTTCTGAAGGCATGTGAGAAGCAGGGAGACCTCCTTCTCTGTGAAGGGCAATGCTGCGGGGCGTTCCATCTACAATGCACTGGCTTGAACGAGCGTCCTGCAGGGAAGTTTTTATGTCAGGAGTGCACATCTGGTAATAGCGGCTTCATAATTCTCACGCAAACAATTTTGAAAAAGTAATTATACAGTTTGACTGAACATTTTGTGAATGTTTTACTAGGTATACACTCATGCTTTTCTTGTAAGAGCCTGGGTGAGGACGCCAGGCGCTGTATGCTTCCAGGATGTGGGAAGTTCTATCATGGGGAGTGTGCTGCCAGCCATGGACCCACAGTACCTCTGAACCGTGCTTTTCGTTGCCCTCTCCATGCCTGCCTGGCGTGTTTCATCACAAATCCTACCAATCCATCTGTATCTAAAGGTTTGTTGTGCTTATAGTAGTTACAGAGCAGTTTCTACATAAGGTGATGATACATGTGTGAACTGGTTCACATTACCTTAAAGGGGTCATACAAAGGCAATTTTCCACAAGCTAATATGATTCTTTAGAATTTTAATGGAAAGTTTGTAATATAGTTTGTTTAAAAATTTGTCAAAGATAGTTAATCAAAAACACTCAATTTACTCTGTCATAAACAGCTCTTTAGAGATCACTCTGTTCTGTGTACTTCCCCTTTAAATCTTCACGAGCTTCGCTGACCCCGCCCCTCTTTTCCGAGGTGCTCTCGGATCTTTTTTTAGCCGTATTCATAGTGAAACTTGCTAATTAGCACATTATTAGGAAAGGCGATTTGCAAAGATTAATTAAAATGCATTATACTCACTGCTTCTATAGGTGAGGCTGGATCATGAAGGATTCACGCGAACATAAACGCATAAAAACTTTCAGTTGATCAAGGGGCGTTTCCCTTTAGAACCAAACGTAAGGTTAAATTCTCTTGCTGGTCTCTGTGTCTCGGTCTGATGACAGCTCACTCAGGGCGGGTCTGAGGTGAGACACCAGTTCAGTTTGTGTGACACGCTGCTGTCAATCATCTATTGTGGGAGTGGCCTCTGTCTGTGTGACGCCACACCGACATGTATTCGAGAATGGCTTGATTTCAAAAGGAGCAACTTATTCTTCTTTTAATTCAATAAAAATACTTTATTATTCTAGGATCTTTATTGTTGTAGGGTGGTTGTGTACACACACTCCCAACACACATTTCAGTCCAAACAGCTTGAAAAAGTGCATGTACCACCATATGTAATTTTTCATACTATCACTCAAAAGTGTTTTGATTTGATTGATTGATTTACACCAAGACTGCATGTATTTAATTAAAATGCAGTGAAAATTGTGCATTCCTTATTTTTAAATGACTATTTAATGTATTTAATAAAATACTATTGTATTGTGTTTTAACTTAAGATTTTTTTTTTATTCCTGAATAAAATTACTAAATTTAATCAGACCAAGTCAACAAAATTAAGGAATCATCTTTCACAGTTTTTTCGCCATATAAATCCTTAAAAAAAAAAGTTTCAAAAGTTATTTCAAAGTCTTTTCAAAAACTGTCTGAAACTTCTGTTTCTACAGGATTTAGCCAGCAGCCTGTGAAGCAATGCAGGCCACGGAGCGTGTCAAGAATGAATGAAACCTTGTACGACTCTGTTTTGCTCTTTATCTGAGGCAGTAATCAATTGGAAAATGGGCTGTTGAAATTGATTTAAATGCCACTGTATACTGCCTTCAAGGCCCTCTCAGATTAACAATGCTAATTTTCTTTGACCTGTATTCATTTGCATGTAAATTTCCAATTTGAGTCAGAATATTAGGAGAAAAAAAATTGTTTGAGTGCCTAAAACTTACTGGATCACCTCCGGACCAATTATAAACTGCTGTGGATTTCTCAGCTTAATTCCCCTGACGAATAGAAGTCCAGAACGCAGCGTGTTTATTCATACATTGTCTAGCATAGAATTTAAATTTCAATGAAGCGCCGAGCGACTGGGCTAATTGGGTAAGGAAGTGCCGCAATCTCGGAGTGCAGCTTGGAATACTGTTGATGTAATTACGATCCATGCCGAGAGTACAGTAGGTGCGTTTGAAATTAATTAACTGAGCTGTAGTTAATCCTAATGTTTCGGATTGTTTTTGCTTTTGACAGTTCCCCCCCAATTATGCTGATAGTGAAAGTTAATCAATTCCTCCTGATTTGCTGCCCACTAAATGCTGTGGAACTCATTAGCTTCTTAACCTCTGTTTTATATCAAGTGCATTTTGGGGGGCTTTTCCATCCCCTCCAGCACCTTGCTGTGTAAGTGATAGCACCTGTCAAATTACTGTCAGACAATTGGGGCTTATGCCACACTAAATGTCCAGAGACCTCCCGGTCTCTTTAAATGATGCATGTGCGCTAACAAGACTGCGCTAACGGCTCGACTCTTTGCAGGACTTTGTTATGAAGATAATCCGCTCTCTGGAGAGTCCGTCTTCAGTCATCCGTGCCAAGGCCTTCCTCGTACTTCTGCAGGTCCTTATGAACAACAGAGAGATGCTTCTGTTCTGCTGTAACTCCAGGTAAACACTCAACACAATGAAATCCCATCAACCAACTGTGCAGGATGCATCGACAGAGCCCGCGCATTATAGATCCGCTGAAATGCTTCTGTTCCTCAATAGCGCTGAGAGCCAAATAGACACGGAGTGGTAAACAAAGACACGGGCACAAAGGAAAAAAGAAGGATAGATGTTCCTCTTGTGTCCCTTATCCAAGTGCAAACACATCATAAACCACACTACAACACTACAAAACATTCCACATATGAATCAGAAAGAGACTGTCTAGGAGATGGAGGTATGGAAACACATGGACCAAATCAATATCATATATGTTTCATAAATGGTTGGTAGATGCATGAGAGGAAGGGAACTCCAGTGGGTCTGTTGCTCCGCTGGACAGTAGCCTTTATGGTTAAAGAATTTCAGTGACTGCAAAGGTTTCACAAAACTCAGCAGGAAGCTCAGTAGATTTCAACACTATTCGTAGAAGTTTAAGCATCACTTTCCCTGTGCCAGTGCTTCGCACAACATCTTTGTGCCCTTTTTTTATTTTTTTATTTAGTAGTATATTAAGTAGTAATTTAGTATTTAGTAGTAAATTAAGGTAAATTACCTGTACTTTAAGGTCAGCTTTATTTCTATAGTTATTTATATAATTGTTATAAAAATTATTATTATTTTTTTTCCATATTTGTCATTTGTAATTTTTTTTAAATCATGATATCACATTTACCAAATTAACCTAAGTCACCTTTATTTATATAACACTTTTAACAATCTGGCAACTACTGAATGCTTTATAACTACATGACTTAATCATGAATTACAGCAGGAGCATGTTAATAAAGCATTTATTAACACACTGAACAACTGTAATCATGTGTCTAAATAATACTATTTATTAATGTAAATTTAAATAATTTATTAATAATTTACTTGGACTTTTTAAAATGATCTTATTAAACACTGACGACTCCTAAATAACGGGTTTGTATATAACAGTGGTGGGCTCTTAAGTACATTTTTCAAGTATCTGTACTTTACTAGAGTAGTTTTATTTTTAGCAACTTTTACTTTTACTTCACTA